>CACVKI010140464.1:0-20531 GCA_902732785.1 Trichogramma evanescens | reverse complement strand
AACACATTTATTTTTTGACTTTCATGGTATTTTACTCTGTTGTCTCTATTTTAAGGGGTTTTGAGGTTATGAATGTCATTTTTGAGTACAGATTTGAATTCTACATCAAATTTTACATGAAAAAACATGGTTCAGCAATTTTTTCCTATGCACCCCAGAAAAACAGAGTATCAAGCAAAATATCCTCAAAACATGAAAATCCAACTTTGAGGCCCTGAAAATTCAATAGGGTTGGACCTAGAGGGCTGAGATGTTCAGGATTTTCATTTTTCATTGTGTTCTTGAAGAGTATATGATTATTAGTTTTAACTTCATTTTTTTGGCCTGCAACACCTGTTGTGGAATAGCCCATATATATAGAAAAACACGCGCGACTCTAGCTGGTGCGCGCGTGGCAGGCAGAATTGCACTTCATTGGCCTGTACGTTTGTCGCTCTGTGTGTGTACATCCCAATACACATATAGGTATATCGTCAAATATCCACACAAACGTCGACTTCGTTTGCGAGACTTTTAACTCGCTGCTGCACTTTTCGTTTCTATAAATGCATCGTTTGACGAGAGGCAGAGAGGCAGAGCGAGGGAGGGAGTAGGGATAATTTACAATTTACAATATATATATAATACACATCGAGAGAGGCGGATAATCGAGCTTACTCACACACCGCGCAGACTATTCTGCCGCATATACTACTAACTCGTCGCGCGATAATATCCGCGCGAATTCCGCTATTTTCACGTCAGTTCGGTCATGGGCAGAGTCTCTGACGACGATTGTAATCGAAATTCAGGACGATAAATATAAGCTCGCCAAAAATAGCGAGAGGATCAATTTTCGTCGGTATATATCTTTACCGAGTTAACAGTAAATAATTCATTTTGAGTAAATGATAGATATAACTCGATCCAATGTAACCCGAAAAACAAGACGTCGACAAATGTGTATATAGCAACACCCCCAATCAATCGGGAACAACGATCCGCACGGCGACTAATGCTGCTCTGCTCCTCCGCTGCCCCGAAAGACAATCGAATCGATTTTACGCGTTATAATACACCGCCAACCTATATAAGTATAAATGCTCACTTACACACGAGTTCGATTTCTCGCACAGCTCGTTTTTATTACTTATATAGAAATAAGATACATATATGTACAATATAGTATATATATCAATTCGCAAGCAGCGAGCTTCCCGCAGAAGCAGCTTTGCGCGCAGCGGCAGACGCAGCAGCAGCAGCAGTAGTATTGGCAATAGCTGCTCTCACTTCTCCGTCAGTTCAGATCCGCTCGCTTGGCAGTCCACATCAGCTGGCCTGCGTTATATAGTGCACGTGCGCCGCTGAACGTATCTTCTCTTCATCGAGTCTCTTTTTTACCACCAACACACACACGTACAGTGCATATTATATATCCGGTCGTGGGAGTACACGACGCAGGGCCATTTGTTTAAAGTATATAATCGAAGCAACGACAACAACATGTCGCAAGCGAAAAAGTTCTTGAGTCAGAAGGCCCAAGAATTTCTGGGTTCGCGCAAATACGCCAACAACTTGCTCGACATGATGGACGCCTGGGAGGTTAGTGATTCCGTTACTCTTCTTACTCTTACTTGCTCCATTCATTTTTTAAACTGCCATGTTTCGAGGACTCGATGATTTTTACTTCGAATCTCTTTTAGTCGTCGAATTTGTGTAAATTCTCCCCTTTAACGAATAAGCATAGTTACGTACTTTTTCATGTGTGTGTATATGTGTGAGTGCGAGAGTACATCGTGCGCATGTATGTGTGTGTGTGGAGTCTAAGTTCACACATTGATGATTTTTGGAATAATCCAATGCGTCAGACTCTTTTGTGCTTTACCCTTTCGATAATTACTTCGAATCCAATGTCGTTTACACAGCTCCGTAACGCCCACGACCTATTTTTGTTCGCAGGATTGCACCGAAGATTGTATTTCGACGTTCGAACACGTATTCACGCAACTGCTGAAAAGAGGTGATATGTACATGGAAAGAAATATTTCGCTCACCGAGCCAGGTAAGATTTTCCTCCCGATCCGATGAATCGAGAAAATTGAGGATTTTTCGCTTAATATTAGATACCACGTAATTATCATGCTCGATGTGTCTGTTTCCAACTGTCAGTACACATGTAAAATTCAGAATATTTGCATATGTGTACAAGCGAATGAGCATCATCCAGTAGAATCTGAAGTGAATGTGGTTACAGACGAGTGATTATTATTTTTTATACTGAAAAAGACGGTGATAAATGAATTCATGATTATTTCAACTTTATCTAAGTCTCATCCTATAGTTTAATGTTCTGTTGATAATTGTGGATGGGTTTCTAAAAATACATTACTGATAGTAATTCTAACTAATAAAGAGCATGATATATGCCATAGCATAAGAAATCATTGCTTTTATATTAATATTTATGGATTAAAGAATTCTTGAACCTGTCAATTAAAAGTGTTAATTTTCACACTTATTTTCTGAAAGATATACCCATTATTTTTAATGAGATATCAAAGTCAATTTTAAATGATCATTTCAAATTCATTTTTAAAGATTTTTGTCGGATATTTCTCTAAAGCTACGCGGATGTCTAAAAAACAACAAAATAAAGACATTGACATAGCTTTTAAAACAAGAATATTTACATAACTTTTGAAACAATATTTTACTATTAATCTGAGACAATAAGTTGAACATTTTTATTTTTACTCTTTTTGCTCTTTTTACTATTTACATACCCATACATTTATTGAAATAATTATGCAGGAACCAATAATAATTTTTAAATTTATATATTTTTTGCCATTACTTTGAATAATCATTAAGTAACTTTTTTACTTGGGATTTGATTTGATGCTAAATTTCTAATTTTTTTACTATTATAGAGACTAATTCAGAAGTAATATACAAAAATTGGCTGCGTGAACTTTATGATGAAAAATTCTGGGATAAACTCTCAAATGCTATGGATGCCACCTCAAATGCTACCCAAACACAGGCACTTACAACTGCTATCAATTTGATGGTAGCAGAAGGAAATTCACCAATCGACCCAGTATCAAATGTGCAGCACTATTTTCCAGTTCATCGTTTGAAACTTATAATGATGAAACTTTTATCGGCAGATAAAAATAATACTGCTTTGATAGAAAGATTTCAAGAAGTAACAGGTTATTCAGATGTTCTTTTTCATACATGGAGGAGTTTGCCAACTTTAACACCAAAAACACAGCCTCCAGATTTTTACATAAAAAATTTATTAGAATTTTTAAAATTGCTGCCTCTAGAAGTAAAAAAAGATGCAGAGTGTCTTTGTGGACCACAAAATGGTAAGCAATGAATTTAAAATAGTGCTACTGTCACCATTATTTTTGTAGACAATAAAATTAAATAACTGTTCATTTTCTTGCTTTAGCTGCCAGTGAATTTAAATTCGATTATGCAGTTGCTAAAAAATCACTCAATAAAGTTTGGTCACGTGCCATACGCTGGGAACTTACTCCAGAATTACATAAGCAGATATTATTTGTTCTAATAGAGAAGGTTATGCCACATTTAGAGAAACCAGTTCTCTTATTAGATTTTCTAATGGACTCACTAGATGTACAAGGCCCAATAGGTGTACTAGCCTTGCAAGGCATGTTTGTATTAGTCACGAAACATAACTTGGAATACCCAAATATTTTCACGAAACTGTATTCCATGTTTGAACCAGAAATATTTCATACGAAATATAAAGCAAGATTGTTTTACCTTGCTGATATTTTCCTTACCTCTACGTAAGTATCAATTTTTGATGTAAAATATTTGATCACCTGTTACATGTGATAAATTGTTGTTAATTTAATTTATATTTTGTCACAGACATTTACCAGAAGGTCTAGTCGCAGCGTTTGCAAAACGTCTTTCACGTTTAACTCTAGTCGCACCACCAGAAGACATTCTGATTATATTGTTATTTGTTGGAAATTTGATGATGCGACATAGAGGACTCAAGTGTTTAATTGATAACCCGCAAAATAATCAACCTTCAGGAATAGAGTTGTTGACGCCAAGTGGAGCCGCCGGTGATCCGTACCTCATGGAGGAGCGTGATCCTTTACAGAGCAACGCCATAAACAGCAGTCTTTGGGAAATTAAGGCACTGCAAGATCATGTTTTACCGAGTGTTGCTACGGCTGCACGTTTTATAAGAGAACCTTTGCCTCAGGTAGAATACGACTTGGCAGGTGCTTTAGAGCGTACGTCGGGACAAATTTTTGAAAGGGAATTGAAGAAAAAAGTCAAAGACATTAT
This sequence comes from Trichogramma evanescens, assembly GCA_902732785.1. NCBI lineage: Eukaryota > Metazoa > Arthropoda > Insecta > Hymenoptera > Trichogrammatidae > Trichogramma > Trichogramma evanescens. The sequence goes on along the minus strand of CACVKI010140464.1, from coordinate 16,211 downwards.
GTTAACTTATGAAAGACCAACTTCCATGGCTTTACCAAAAAATGAACGTTTGCTCCAATTTTGGGATTTAGGAACTATGTCGTAAATTGCACTCGATATAATTCAAGTTTATTTACTGCAACAACGATGCATTGAGTGGATCTTTTTAAATGCAAAACAAATAAAAATAGCGTATCTAATTCCAATTTAACCCTCAGCTATTGAAACTTACTTGAAGTTCAATCTTGAACAAAATGATAATTGTACTAAAATTGACTTCAGTAAGATAGCTAAAGGTTAAGTTATAGTTATCAAAATAATCTTTGAATTGAAATGTGTGATGGAATATATGTTTTCCGAGTGTTAGTATCCGTATGTATGTAATAAACGATTATGTAATTATTGTTCGATTGGTTAAACGTCGGTTCTAAATTTTTTTTTACTAGAGTCGTTTAATTTTCCTGTTAGATTAATAGCCTTTGTTATCGATGATATAACGAAATATTTTCAATTTAATAATCTCAAAATTAGTATATTTGTATTTATAAATAGTTACTTTCGAAATGCACTCAAATCCAGAATGTTAGATAAAAAAAACCAAGTGATACTAAATTTGTTTTTACATTTACACACACGCATACATTCTCGTACGAGTACACATGATGTGGATCTATGGTATTACTTTTTTTTTCTCTACATAGCTATAAATAATAGTTTTTTGTTACTTTGAAAACATAAGAGACTGTTAGGTAGTGTTTCCGATTATCGATAGATCTTTGATCGATCGATTCCGAAAGAAAGTTTACAACTATTCGTTTAAATCTGCTGCAGAAAACATCCGATTTTTACTGTTCATGGCTTCAATTTGCACCGAAGTTCAAGCCAGTAGTGCAATAAGTGTAATAGTTAAGAAATAAATGTATTCCCTGTACATTCGAGCGTTAGTAATGAAAATTTAACATAGATTTTGTAATAACTTTAAACTTTCATTAATACCTATATGTTGAAGAGCAGATTTAAACGTCTGACGATTAACGCGGAGCGTGCATTGTCTAGCCGAATTGCGTGATAGATCACTCGCAATTAATATTGGATATTGTGTGGAAGTCAGTTGCTTTATCTTGTAGATAGCACACTGTAATACTTTTTTTTTTAATGAAGAGCTTTAATTTCTTCGTGTGTATTTGTTTTCGTTTCATTGAATGAAATCTTTGGATGAAGCAACTGTTGAATTTTATAGAATACGGTGATTACCGAAGAAGTTATGAAAGAGATGGCGTAGAAGCGATGAATAGAATTAACGAGAAATAAATTATTTTCAGTTAAAATTATCCAAGTGACTTTTTCATTGATTGATTGTTTCCTAACGAGTTAAAAATTGAGATTATAAAAATATACAATTTACTTGTCGTGTAAGTTTTTAAGAACTATTGTCTAAGGTTCAATGTATATTTATTGAGAAGAAGTTAATATCGACAGAAACGCTTGAAAAATTCTTATCTAGAATTCTTAGACAAAAATGATAAGTATTCGTTGTCGATCATCAGAACTTTGACTATTTTTAAGCGTAGCTTGACGATGGCTTTTGCCACTTTGGACTTTGGACTGTCAGAGTCGTGAGGCTTTTGAGCTTGCGCGTTACGATCGAGCTCCACAATTCTAGTTCTACACACAAAATATATACAACCGCGCAAGTGCATGCGCGGCCGAGGCGACGGTCGAATCAGCTGGTCGTGGCTGCTGTACAAACTAGACCACACACACACACACGCGCACGCAATTGGGCATTTAAATCGTACTCGACCGGCATTGCTTACTTTATTATCACGATACAGCATGACGCCATATTAAAGAGTGTAAGTATAGGTAATGAAAATTTCAGAATCGTTAATCTGCAGCCGAGCGTGTCCAAGATATAATATAACATAAGTAAACAATAATAATATAAGTAAACAAGCCGCTGCATTCGTAAATAGACGTGTCGCGTTTCCTGAAAACTGAACGCACATGCCACCGCACACGTTGAACTCGAATTCCGGGTAATACGATATAATATCAACTCCTATACGTACATGAGCGCGGCATTGTTTACCAGCGAACGTCGGAGTTTGTGTATGATACACAAAAAGTTCGTCGCATTGTCACCCGACAAAAGAAGTTCATTTTGACCTATGCCTTATGTTCATTTAGCGCATCTTCGGAGCTACGATACGAAAAACGACGAAAAACTGTCAATGTTGTTTATCCTACTTTTGACCTGCGTTCTCAGCGAGATATGCGAGAACATATTATAATGTAGTCGTCGTGGTTGTTGGGTGAACTTGATGCGTCTCTCAGCAGGTGTATAATAAGTACTTGTAATACGTATTATCCTAACGAGTGAACAATATGTAAACTTTGTCGCGGGCTACGTGTGTTTTCATCTCTTACAAACAGACGACCGGGCGCACGGTATTATTCGCAGAGTGGCTTGGCTAATTTTCCAGTACTTCTTGGACGTTCGCACGATTAACAGCAGATTTTCTATATCAGGTTGGTAATTGCTAGGATCTCGCTTCCCTTACCAGAAATTGACCTTATTGAAATCCTCTTACTTTTGGGGATCTCGTAGGCATGAAAATAATTTTCTTTAATTTAAGTGTTCACAATGAGCAATCAATTCCAAGTAAGGAAGACAGAATCCAAGTAATTCGGTAAATCAGTGCTACACTTATTTTAATCCTCCGGATTGTTAAATCGCTACAGAAGTGAAAAGTGTTTATTCAACACGAGTGATCACATATTATTATTAGAGAAAATAAATTTCGTTTCGCTGCGCATGGAGGAATCTCATTATTGAGTCTGGCACATTTAGTTACAATAATTGAAAAGGTAACGATTGCTATAATGTTGTATATAGCAAAATAGATTTCATTCTTACGTGCATAAATAATTTTAATCGCTCTCATTGCTTTTTTATCATCTGGCCTCGAATTCAGATCTTCGATACGAGTTTAAAATTTTTACTCGTAAAAAGAAAAACATTAATCGTTTGTTTACGAAAAATCGCGCCGCGCGTGTTCAACGGCGCACAGCAGCCGTCGTCGTCGCGTAAGCGCCGGACATTTTGAGATGCGCTCCGAGTCCGCAATCGGCGCCGTCGCCGCCGCCCGCCACCGCGCAGCTCACACGCACACACAAACACCTGTACGCTGCTGACCGCTCAAACTCACACGCGCACACATGCAAAACTTTTAAATGCTGCAGTATAAAGACTATATGTGAAATATAAAGTGGGGGTGCTGCACCGTATTTCGCTCTCTCTCTCTCTCCCTCTTTCTGCTTCTCATCGGAACCGACTTTATGTGTTCTGTAAACGGAGCACTGTTGGCCCGGCGCTAGTGTATTGGTGTGTTAAATATCGGTGCATGTGTATAAAGTAACAGTTGCTCTCGCCTTTTAAATAATAAATAACGAAAAAATTCGTTAACAATTGTCGGAGAGTGCGTGCTTCGTGTGCGTGTGTGTGTGTGTATGTGTGTGTGTGTTTAGTCTCGTGCCACATACAGTGTGGATATAGATCGAATTGTTCAAAGTCCGCAAGTAGGTATAGAACATAACAGCCGAGTGTTCGAGAGTCATTGCGAGAGAGAGAAATTTAACATATATATACACGCACGTATAATATAATATCATCCGGCGCTGCAGCTCAACCATTACATGTCTTAAAGGAAGGCAGAGCAACAGCAGCAGTTAGCATCATACGAAGGAAGTGAGAGAAGAAACGAGAAATAGAGCCTTTCTACTGTATTTTTCGAGAAAAATGGCTGTTGCTAGCTCCATGTCTTCTTGAACAGGCTTGCTCTCTGTTGGTCAGTGAACGAGTTTTCGAGTTGACCGCACGATCAGCCGCTGCACAGTGCACTGCGTGGGTGAAAGTCAAATTAGTGCACTCTCTGTATACCTACAAATAGTGGGCCCCGAATTGTCTCATTTCATCTGTGAACACCAGCGTATTCGGACCTCGTGCGTTTGACCACGTAGAGTTAAAGAGACACTGAGCTATGCTAGTTGAGCTCTACTGAATTATCAATTAAGAGTGAGTAAATCATTTGCTATTAATTATTTTTTCTTCTCGTCATTTACCGTATCGTAATCGTATATAATTTCTGCTTATCCACTAAGCGTAGACGCAACGATTGTAGCGCAACGATTAGCGACTCACACATTATTACGTATACATAAATTTCATTAAAAAAAAAAAACGATATAAAAAGTGTTTGCTTTTCCTCGAGGTTGCTTCGTTACACGCACATAATCTTATTATAGTTTTACACATCATCGTCAGCTGCTTGCTCTCATCTTTCTCTCCTTCTCTCTCTCTGTCTCTCTCAGTGTAATGCAGGTGTGTGCATCGACATTTTCACGTATACAATATATTGACTCTTTGAGCTGTATCTGTGTTTAAATGGTTTGTGCATTCTGGCCTGATATTATTTATAAAAGTAAGTCTCCTCTCCATAGCAGCTGAGTGGCTGTTTGCTGATGTTCGATTTTTGTTATTGTTATTGTTCTCCCAAACGTCATTCGCGAGTATATATTTCAATTCACGCCGAGGGCTTTTTATCATATTCTTATCTTCCTCTCTCTCTCTCTCATACATACACACACACATTTGCTCTCCTTCTCTCTCTTTTTTTTTAATGCTTCCCATTATACCATCGACCTTTTGCATTTCGGTGGAGGCGACTGTCTGTGCTATTGACCTTACGTCTTACCTTTAAATTACATAACCTCAAAACTCTTTCTGGAACCAATGAAAAAATTCAGTATGTTTGTGTAACTATTTTGATGGTAGATACTGGCAAAGATGTCTCCGCTGTTTCGTTCGCGATGAGAGGATAAAGTTTTTTTAGACATGCGTTCAGTTTTTGACATTATTTTTTAGAATACTTCAATTGGTATACAACAACATTGAATACTTACGTATGAAATTTTTTAATTACTAGTTTGACAGCATATTATTTTCATTTCAGATTTTATAACCATCTATTTGTAACGTAAAGACTTCATATAACTACCATGGCCCCAAAACGCATGGCAGAAGAATCAATTCCTCAAAGAGTAGCTGCTTATGGTTGTCGACTGCCAGAGAAATTACCTCCTGGTGAAATCTTGACTGATATAACAAAAAAATCATGGAGGATAGGCGAACCTATAGGTTCCGGAGGCTTTGGTGATATATATTTAGGTAAGATTGAGTAAATCATCAAAATAATTTGTCAACTTGTTTTTCAGTCTTGTATTAGAAACTTATTATAAATGTTTTTTGCACTCTAGCCTCGAGTGATATTAAGAAACCAGTTGGACAAAAAGCAAAGTACGTCATCAAAATTGAACCTCATAATAATGGACCTCTTTTTGTTGAAATGAACTTCTACATTAGAGCAGCTAAAGCAGAAATGAGTAAGTATAAATTTAAAAGTATATATTTATATGGGGATATAGAAACTAGTCAAAAAGACAAAATCTTGATTCCATTTTCTAAAAATTCTACTAAATATTTTTCAAAAGGCTCTATAGCAAAGGTGATCCATCCTTCAGCTCAAAACTTGAATTTTCAAACAAGTTTACTGAAACTTTTACAGAATATTTCTTCAAAACGTTCCATGGTAACCTTAACAACATCTAAATGAAGGTTTTCATACAGCTTTATAAAGAAATATTTAGTAAAAGTTTAAGAAAACTTGTTTGAAAGTTTGAATTTTGAGTTGGGGTATGGATTTCATTAAGAACATCTTGATGAAGATCGCCATAGAGCATTTGGAAAAATATTTAATAGAAGTTTCCGAAAACAGGATTAATATTTGGATTTTAGTGCTTGAATCTGTATCCCCTTATGATAAATAGTATAAATTAATTTATACTAACTTGATTGATTTTCCTATAGTTGAAGATTGGTGCGAATCACAGAACTTGAGACAAGTTGGAATACCAACATATGAAGGATCTGGATCACATTACTTCAATGGCGAAAGATACAGATTTTTAGTTATACCAAGATATGGTATTGATGTGGACAAAATTTTCAGATCTAATGGCAGAAAGTTGTCAAAAAAGATCATAAGTAGTTTATCGGTTCAAATGGTAATTATTCTTTCTTTAACTTGAATCTATTATTGATATTACAATTGATATTGAAAATAGAGATAATGGACCACGTTCTTTTATTTACAGCTATATGCTTTAGAGTATATTCACAGTAAAGGGTACGCCCACTCAGACGTCAAAGGATGCAATATTTTATTAAAGAAAACAAGCCGTGATAATAATAATATAGATATTGAAAAAACGCCAGCCTATTTGGTTGATTATGGATTAGCATATAGGTTTAGAAACAGTAACAATGTTCACAAACCATTTGAACATGATGAGAGAAGAGCACATGAAGGCACTTTAGTATACACTTGCAGAGATGCTCATCATGGAAGTAAGTACATAAAAATGATTGTAGAATTGTAAATTATTAAATTGTAAATGCTTATTTTAATTATCTTTCTTTTTTCATTAGCTCACTCTAGACGAGGAGATCTGGAAACTTTAGGTTATAATATACTTCAATGGATGTGTGGCAGATTACCATGGGAGCAAGAGGAAGGTGACTTACCTGCAAATACAGATCCAGAAAAAATTCATGAACAAAAAGAATACTATATGAAAAACATTGACTTATTTATGAAAAAATGTTTTGGAACCAAAAATATTCCAGGTAATGTATACTTCCCATTTTAAGATCTAATTATTTATTTTATTTATTTAGTGTCACATGGCTAATTTTCAATTTTTATTTGTTTTAGAAAATATTTCAAATTACATGAAATACATCGTCAGTCTTAAGTTTGAATCCAGACCTGATTATTCGTACTTAAGAAGTTTATTTAGAAAGAACTTAAACTTCCAAAAACTCTTTGGAAAAAGATTTTCGTACGCAAACGAGAACTCGGTGGTTTTCGCGGCTCAGAAAAGCTTAAATTTACGCGAGCGAAGGCCTTGCAAACCGGTCAACGGAGAAATGCGAATAACCAGAAGTACATCGCAACCTTTTCTGCAACGCATGAACAGTGACGAGGACTTCAGTTGGGAGTCGGTGTTGGCCTGTCATCCCGACAAAATTGCCAGAATTACCGCACAGGTCCCTTCGTCGTCTCTCACGCCACCTCCGTCGCCAACGCCACCGTGCATACCCACGTATGCCATGCTTGCCGTAATGCAAAAAATGAAGGACAGGCAGAACGGTACGATAAAGCAAAAGAGCTCAAACAACGATCTGAGACCAAGGTGGATGACACCAGCTATGGAAGAAATATACGAAAGAAAGTTTGCGAGCAACGTAGCCATAATACAAGAGCTCAATGCTGAGTTTGAAAAACGGAATTTGGGCAGAGCGACGAGGTCTCGGACGGCTCAAAAAAGTGAGTGCGACATGGTTCCGTGTAGCAAGTGCTATGACCTAATCAATTTAACTTATATTATTCCAGGAAAAAATCAGACGGCAAGAAAAGCGCCACAGACTGAATCAAAACCTAGCTCGAAAAAAAGGAAATTATCGTATTAAAAATTCGAGATTCGTATTACGTGAGGAAATTAGCGATAAGCCCATCAGGGGTAATTTCCACATAAAAATAATATATTTAGTATTATTAATGATTAGGTTAAAATCGTGTCGACGTTCCTGCGAGAGGACAATATGTTTAAGACTCGTGTGTTTCTCGCCACTCATTCGTAAGACTGCCTTACCGAGGTGCAAAATGTCAGCGCCTTGGTGATCACACATCTATACTTTTATTTCGATTAATTTTTTTTTATCATTTTCCATCGAACAATTGTCAAACAATAGCTGATTAAAAGAGTTTATACGCTATACGCTCAATTATCGATTGAGCATTAATCAAATTTTCAAGTAAATTTTTCTTGTACAAAATAATGAAATTCGTTTTATTTTTGTTCTATCAATACGATCAATTTTGTAAAACAAAAAAAGGTTGATAATACTTAATTCGTAAATTTTTTTCACGATTGAAGTCATAAAAAACAGCCGAAATCACGGCCTTTAATACTTAGCATTTTTAAGTAGTTACTATTAATCATAAGATCAATTTTCAGTGGAGGACAAAAATGAATACTGCCCAAAATTTATAATGAACAAATTATAAATATCCATTAATGAATTTACATGAATTCAAAAAAAAAAAAAGAAAAGAAACCAATGAACTTCCAGTAATGGTTAGTACGAAAAAATGCTTCCCAATACGTCGAGAAAGTGGCTATCTTTTTTTTCCTTTGTAAATACAATCAAATAAGAAGTAAAACTATTTTACAATTTAATTGTTCATTTGTGATAGCTGTGTTATCGGTTGTTAAGTTGAGCGTACCTGTGCCACATTATCATGCTACGTAATTCAGGATAAAAATAAGAAAATTATGTATTGTGTTTGTGAAAGTTACGTTATAAGTTCGTAAAGAGATACGAAGCGAAAGATTGATTATCATTGATTTATTTTTGTTTTATTATTACGCAAGATGCAGGAGTGCAATGGAAACCGAATCTTCCCAAATACGTTCTCCGCATCGATCTTGGCAAAAAAATATTTAAAACCGATGCTTTTTTATTGCGATCGAATAAAGAAGTAAGCGAAAAACATGAAAAACAAAAAGTTTTAAAAAATGCAGAAAAAAAATAAAAACTATCAGATAGGCGGATTAACTCGTAGGCTTCTTTTGTACATTAAAAGCTCTATATGGCGTATCATGTGTATTATTAACAATATACTGTATAACAAATCAAATATAGACTCACAAGGTGCATTTATTTCAATTAATTGCTTTGTTTTATCTTCTCATTGACTCCTACACATACCCCTACCTCCTTCGAATTGTTTTTTTTTAGAGTCCAGTGCAGCAGCAGCCGCCGCCTTTTCCTGCGCGTTGTAACTCTAGACTCTCTTTTTACGCTCTTCCTCGGGCGCGCAAAATTTTTACAGTCAACCGAAATTCCTGCCACACCGCGCGCGTGTGTATGCATGCATTTATGGACGTGTACGTATTATAATGTACCCGCACACCTAATGATAATGCAGGACAAATATATACACACACGCGCGAATATTATATACGTACATAAACGTGCGCAGGGGGTCAGGAACGTGTATAACGTTACCATCTTTCGGTCTCGTGTTACATATCGAGCGACCGGTTATTATACATACATGCATATTACATATATGTGTGTGTACGTCTCAAGCAGCCGCATCGATATAAGTTATAGGACCTAAACAGTTTTCCCACGGAAGTCTTGCACCGAACACCGTTATTATTATAAAACCGTCGCGAGAAATATACGATTACTCCCTTGGCGTAAAAAATTTAATAAAAAAAAAGGTTACTCGTATACCATTCTCGCGCGAATTTTTGACAAATTTTTCAGTCGCGGCAATTCGTCGTGGACTGCATGCAATACGAATTAATGATTAAATAAAATACCGGCTCAGCGCAGCGCCGGGGCGATGATAAATCGCAATCAACTCTCGGCTCGCGCCCGATCGGATGTAGTAAAAATATACAAGTTCGAGCGATGACAATTCGTAAATCAACGATTATTATTTTCGAACGCGTCATTTCATAAAAAAAAGTAACGACGATTCATTTAAAAAAACATCGAGATCCGCGCGCGGCGCGACTCGCTAATTGATGTCTATCGGTGTTTGGTATAGCAGTATAATATGAGAGAGATCCGCGCGTCTTATCTCGGCTCGACGTAGACTCGGATTTGCGATCGTGTTCTCTTCTCCCCTCCTCTTTTGGCGCGCAGACACACCTCGTGTGTATCGTCTGTGCGTGGATGTGCGGCCGCTGACTTATACTATACAGTGTGTGTGCATAAGGGCGAGCGCTGGGGCGAAGGGAGAGGGAGGGGGGAGCAGCGAGTCCAAAAAAAATTTCGCGGCGTGCTATAAACCGGCCGCGATTGGCGAACGCAAAATTCACGTATATATATATTCACACACGCGCTACAGTATATACACACAGCTGCAGCATGCTTACTATATACGAGACACGCCGGTTTTCCGACTGTGGTGCCGTCTCCCGCCGCCGCCGATAGCTGCCTGCCACCAGCAGCCAGTTTCGCGCTCCGATCTGCCGTGTGCAGAGACCGCTGCCAATATATATAGAGAGTAGTGAGTTTCGCGCAGCGGCGACGGCATCATCGTCGCATCGCCATCGTGTATCGTGTCTCTCTCGTTCCGGTTATCATCCGCGTGCGTGATGACGATGTATCATTGATGTCTCTCTCTCTCTCTCTCTCTCTCTCTTTGTACACCCGAAGACGCGCGTGTGCATTAAAAATGTGCGATTACAGCGATGAGGGAAAATCTGCGCCCGGTGCTCGTTAATAATATATCGATGAGATGTAACAGTGGGCGCATCGATACATAGTCGAGAGCCGCGGTGATAACGACATTTATCGCGTTGCCTTTTGCGCGCTATACGCTCCCGTGTGTGTCTCTATCTCTATATCGTCTCGTTTTTCGCTGAAATTGTCGTCGTCGTCTCGTATACTTCGTACAGTTTTGTGGATGGTTTTTGTTTGTTTGTGAGTTTTGTTAGTTTTTGTGTTCTGTGTACATAAGTGCGTTTGTAAGCCGCTGCTGTGCTTTATACAAATTATACAGCGATACATCAAAAAGATACGAGTTAAAAAAATACACAGCAACAACAACAAAGTCGAGATGAAGGAGCGCATCGATTATGGTGGTGGTGATCGTAGTAGTGGCAGTGGTGGTGGTTGTGCTGCTGCTGCTGCTGCGGCTGCCGCGGTACAGGATGCTGTTGCTCACGATGCTGCAGCAGGAGTCGGCAACAACGACGATGAGGATCATCAAGATCCCGACTCCGATGCCTCCATCAGTTGGGAGGAATTTATAGGTACGACTATATATAATAATGTATCCTTCCCTCCTTCGCATCGCGGCTTTTTCTTTTATTTACTCGCGAGCGATATATGTGTACGTATTGTGTATAAAGACGCCTACGATGTATACTGCATTTTGTGCATATACGTATAGATATTTACGTGCTTTTTTGCATACATGTAACGAGCGTCGACGACGACGACGATGACGATGCATGATAAATCACGTGTGCGTGACTTTTTTTTACACTATTTTGCGTATATTATACTATACGCACACGCGGGCGTCTTTATCTCGCGATAAAGCGAGCGAAATAATACGAAAAAGAAGAGAGAGAAAATCGCGTCGCGAAGAATGACAGGCAGTGTTTAACGAAAAAAGATATAACGAGTCCGTGCAAACACTCCGTTTCGCGTATGATATACGTACATATCGTTAATGTTGCGCGCGTGTGTGTGAAAAGGCTTTATTTCTCTAATTATCGAAATTGACGGTTGACACGACAGCAGCAGCACGCGGGAATTACCGCGATTCTGATTCCCGATCGATTGGAGGAGAGAAAGAAAGCGATTAACCGATAACCGATTGTTTAAAATTCAAAATTTTCGAACGCGTTGTGCCCGTCTACTTAAGTGGGCGTTCGTTCGATGATATACGTCAGCGAGAATCCGTTAACTACTCCACTACTCTTTTTCTAACGCGTATAATTGCTGTATAATGCGAATCCATCGAGTGTCTGTTATAAACACTTGATTTGGCTCGAATCCGTTAAACGAGTCGGGCAAACACATCGTCGTTTGTTTGTCATTAAATAAATACATCGTACGCTCGTTTGTCGCTCGAACTCTCGTTAAATTTGCTACTACTCTTCGCGCGTAATGGAGCGGATTAGAAGAAAAAAAAAAAAAAAAAAAAAGAGTATAAGTAGAAAAAAAAACGATAATGCGTATATAGCAATGTAACTAGCTAGAATTGCAAATGTATCGCTTTAGGTATATCTTCGGAGTGTGTGTATATAAGAGTCGAAGGACTTGACTCATCGCGAGTCGACCATTGCACATGGCGCGCAGCACACCCATACAGTTCTATATACAGTGGCTATATAATATATTTCGAGAACCGATGAAGTCCTAATGGTAAGTGCGCCGTGGCGCCCCTCTTGAAAACGCATTGATTCATACTTTTTCAGCTCGCATGTACACGCGCGCACGCACGCACACATTTAATAGCTATACTATGCGCGTTCACGAATGTTTATGCGTATATTATCTATATAACGTTCAAGACGCGCACATGGAAAGAGGGAGAGAAGCATATATGGAGCCGCACAGCGCATTATTATTGCTAAAACGCAGTCGGGGGGCACACGCATGAAATTCGCCGTATTTATTCCGTATGTAAGATGCGCGTCGTCCGGCATCCCAAAGAAGGGCGCGTTTACGAATATTACAATGGCCTTATAGTGCGACGAGCTTTGTGTGTCTATATAGCGTGCCGTGTCCATGTGCGTCCGTCTCCTCGAGCAAGAGTAAATGCATGGCTCTCGCCTGTGTATGTGTATGTGTTTGTGTGCAAGGATATAACAAAGGCTAACGACCACACGGAGAGGGGAGCAGCAGCAGCAGCAGCAACGACTCGTCTCTCTCGCTCTCTTACTACGACGAGCGAACACCTAAAATTTCGCGAAAAAAAGTTCATCCTGGGCTTCGTCGTCGTCGTTTCGCCCGTGCGTTTTTTCTTAGAAAATTGTTATATGCCCATGCGAACGCGTCGTTGCTGCACACGGCGGTGTGTGGTGGCGGCGGATCAGAACGCGCACGTTCTTCGGAGTCGCTTTTATTACCGTTTCGTTACGATTCGAGTTCTGCAGAGTGCAGATTTTTAGCCGGAATTTGACGAAACGGAAACGAGCCAGAGAACGAGAGAGAGAGAGAGAGAGAGAGAGCGCATGATGTGCTAGTGTGTATGTACGTGTGCTTACTTATTTGAAAAAGAAGCAAACGAAGAAGATATCGCGGATATAGACATGGCGAGGCGAGGCAAAACGCAGCAGAGTAAGAGAGATAGAGAGAGAATACGAGGTTTAATTATCGAGATAGCGCTTATATACATACGCGATGTACAAAGTGCAGGCGCGGCATAGAGCAGCAGCAGCAGCATCGCGTACATATTATAGAACATGCATGTGTGTACGCCAAAAGGCGAAAGTGACTCGCGCTGACGTATTTATATAAAAGGTTCTCTGCACGGACGAAAGAAAGAGAGAGAAAGAGAGAAGAGAGAAAAGAAAAGAAGATGGATTTTATCAGCTTTTGCCTTGGCCTTTGAAGATGATGATGGCTCTCGCGCGCGCGCGAGTCGCGCCACAGCAACAGCAGCAGCAGCAGCATAAGACACTGCAGCAGACTCGCCACTGCAGCGCTTCAAGAACAAGTGCGAGCCGTTCCAAATCGCTCCAAGTCTCTCTCTGTCTCTCTCTCTCTTTTATCCGAGACAGAGAGCGATTTTATAAGTGTATAGCGCCGTTCAGCGTCTGCTTGCTGCTTTTGCTGCTGCTGCTAAGGCTGAGGCTGCATCGATTCCGAGGTCTCGATTCTTATTTTTTTATTGACCCTTCGGTGATATTTTTACGTAAAGATTCGCGCGAGTAAAACGAACGATATACATACGTATATTGTAGTATATAATAAATATATATGTGTGCGCGCGAGGCGTGCATAATATCGCATATATATGCGCCTGGAGTTTTATTCGTATCGAACGTTTTGCACACAAGTGGGAGTTCTTAGGAAAATTACTTTGGATATCGGCGAGAGAGACTGCACCGGAGCTTGAAGTACGTACAAAGAGAGCTTTGATTTGATTTTTTTTCTCTCTTTCAAACTTGACATTACGTACGCGAGTATAAATTTTTTGCTCATTCACACGAGGAGCTAATGTACGTTTGCCCTATATGTAAGTGTGTAAGCTGCTATTGCTGCCTCTGCGTCGAGTCGTCGTCGTTATAATGCTGTTTCTGTTGCTGTTATTGCCATGTTATTGTTTGCCTCTCGAGTATGTACAATATGTTATAATCGAATAAAGGCACAGGTGAGCAGACCGCGACGACAAGGTCGGGCCGCGACTCTCTTGAGCTCGTATCTCATTACCCGCTTACGCGTTATAAGCTTTTTTTGTTCGCGTAAAAAGCAAGAGAAAAGAATGTTCATAATGTTACTATAGCGAGTTTTGCTAGCCTAATAGAATGCATAATTCATTGATGAAATTATATTCTCCTCCTCTCGTCTTTTGTTTCTCTCTCTCTTTCTTTTCGATCTCGTCGTAGCCAATTTGCGCTTGCAGAGTCAACAATCAAAGTCTCTCTCTCTGCCCACGAGTGCATAAATCTATACATTCATGCCCAGAGATTCGATCCTCGAGCGCGCAGATGCGTATATACTACTTATTATTATAGGCGAGTCTCGGAGCTCGTCGACCCAAATAGCGCAAAACCTGCACTGCAGCCGCCGCCGCCGACGAGCGCGTCTCGAAAAATGGAAAATTTCTCAATTGAAAATGCCATAAATCCCCCTACCGCGCGCGCGCGAGTTAACCGCCTCGCGTAAGCGGCGCATAAAAGAAAGAGAGAGAGAGAGAGAAAAGAAATAACAACGAAGTTGATATTGAAGGCGCTCGCGCATATACACACGCACACGCGCAAGTGCAAGATAAGTGATTTATTCACAAAGCTAATAATATCGCGGAAGTAGTCTCTCTCGGTCAGCTTTTAAATCAAAAAGAGAAAAGCTTTCCTGCGCGAGATCTCCCACATCAATATCGATGTTTATGCGTTCGCTCGCGTGTAAGCGTCCACTGTAATATGTGCTGCTGCGGCCTATAGGTGCGCACCGAATCAGGCCAAATACTTTTTCATTTTTTTTCTTTTCTAAACGTCTCTCGTATACGTAAGGGAATCGAGAGGACGACGAGGAAGAAGAAAAAATTGAAATAATGAAAATGCAATTGGAAAATATTACGGTGGGCACAGAGAATTATGTTAGTGGGTTAATACCGCTCGTGGTGCATGGTGGTGGACTGCCTCGGTGCAGTGTGTGCTCAAGCTCGCTATATGTGTACGAAAAAGTCGTCGACGAGCATTGCGTGGTGACACGCTTGTGAGATTGCAGTAATTGCCCGTGCTTACACTCGTAGAAAAAAAAAGAAAAGTACGTTTTATGTCATTTTTGCCGTCGTCTATGGGTCAGCGAATGTGTCTCCTTCGCAGCGAGCAAATGATGCAACACAACGTAAACGCATGAGCCCAATTGCAATACACATTATAATAAGTATATAATATAATAATAGGTGCTCGCGATGACATGCGAGATTAAATTGCGTCGAACGCGACGATTGAGCCATTGTCAATTTTTCGACATTGTTTTTATATGGAATATGGAAGTATATCATTGAGCATATCGAGCACTCTTACATCTGGACATTGCGCGCGAGACCGGCAACGATACGCGCGAAAATTTTTTCCTAACTCCGAGATCCGCAACGTCTCGCTATATGATACGTAATTTTGCCTTGGCCTCACACGTACGCGTTTTTCGTGCAACAGCTCAATGAATGCCGTCGAATGCTCGCGTTGAATAAACATTATTTTTAAAGCGTTTCATCGGGCCCGCACGGGTAGAGGGGAGCAGAGGAGGATATTTTTAAAGAGACTCCACCCGCAATAACGCGCGACGACAACAGCTGAGACTCGCAGACACGATCATTGCCGCGTGTTTATACGGTTCATTGCACTTTCGCGAACGTAACATGTACTTCGAGATATATATAACGTGCACGACTGTATCGAACAAATTAATAGCACATTACGAGGAGATGAAAGTGTCGTATCTCGGGGTCATTTGTTTTGAACGGTGTACAGCGCGCCGATAGGGCTTTTTCACAGTCGTCAGTGACGGTCAAAAATCGACCAGCTGATTTGCCTGGAGGCAAAACAAAGCGACCGCCCATATACTTTACATGTTAAAGTTGGTTGGTAAAAGTACTTGTAATTAGTTTACCGTGCAGTAAAAAAAAAACAAAAAATATCTGGAGAAAGCGGAAACCCTCGTGTATCGAAATATCGAAGCGGTTTTTAGTAAAAGTCTTCAGTTTGTAAATAAAAAATGTTGAAATTTCGGCTTTTTGGTCTGTGATATTGTCAATAAACTCTAATAAAATAGTTATTAAAAGTGGTTTTTTGGGTTAAAATACAAACTCTCAAGCAAGGAAGTTTTTATTCTTTCAAAT
>CACVKI010140462.1:0-39200 GCA_902732785.1 Trichogramma evanescens | reverse complement strand
GGAAGCTTTTTACATAGTTTAGGAAATGAAAGTCCGGTTCGAACTCGATTAGATTTCTTGTTTTTTGTTTTTTTCAAGTTTTTTCCTTGTTTATCCGCCTTTAGATAGCTCCAATCACTTTGGAATGATTTTTTTCTGAAAATTTGGAACAAATTTTCCAACAAAAAAGCTTCTGAGCACTTTTACTTTTAAATTATTTTACTTTAATCTAGGAATTATTTGAATATTTGTGATTTCTAATGAATTTTGAAAAGACGCTAAAATGGCCAACTTTGGGCCTCTGAAAAAGTGTCATAGAAGGCCCCAATTTTTCTAAAAATTTTTTGGGACAAATCTGACATCAAATACAACAAGTTTTTCATATTTGCAGAAAAAAAATTTTTTGGCCATTCGACTTCACAGAGAATCGGCCATTGACTCTCGGAATATTTTGGATTAAGTTCACTAAAGATTCATTGAAACTAATTTGTATACATAATTAGACGATATGTTACATAATTAACTATGGAATAATCTTGTTATATCTTTAATATCAAACGTGAATAAGTATCTTGCGTTGGTGTGGAGATTTTAAGAGCTTTTTTCTCATAGTCACGTATGTTAATTATGCGCAATTGTATCTAATCTTACGTCGGATGATATTTACTTTTGTTATCTAATAATTAACTGCTAATATATGAACGGTTTGGCTTATTGCAGAATAATAGCATACATGTCATAACTGAAATAATGGAAAACATTAATTTTTTCTTGGCAGTTGTAAATATACATGTATATAGAAACTTATATAGATATCTATGTTAAAGTTTTTTTCAAATTTCAATAAAGATTTTGCCGATATGATTGTGTATTATCAGAATTCCATGTTAACAACTATGATTACATAAGATTAAATATTAATGCTTTGAACCAGAAGAAATTTCGCGTACTGTTAATTACTACTCTTCGTGCTTTCTTTTGGTAACTTATTTTCTGCAGTTCTTCATGCAATGATCAACCCAGAATTTTTCATACCTTGTTTGGAGCTGGGAATAAGGCGAGATTCGGTCGAGGTTCATTTTTTGCCGAAAATGTGCGTATTTTTGCTTAATTTGAACAAAAAAATCATTCAAATTCGTGCCAAATTATTAATTTTTATTTTTTTTACTTTTCCTTCGTTTAATCACTAGCCAAGAAGAGTATAAGTTTTGAGAAATATGTGGAATTTTTGGTTTCCGATGATCCTGTCAGGAAATAACCTGCCTACCACAGAACAACAGGATGACCGAGGAAAACTGATGGAAAATAAACAATTTTCAATAACTTCATCTGAAATTTTTTTGCAGTTTCTTTAAGCGATGAACGTCATTGTGTAAAAATTTCAAATTGATTGAACTTTCGGGTTTTAAAATATAATTTTTCAAAAAAAAAAAAATTTCCTTCACAGAAAACTATGTAAGCCCTTAACTGTGTTCATTTTTTACTAAATCTCTTTTATAGTATATTATATTATGTAACAAGGAAAATTGAGAATCGTACGCAAGATATCCTAGCTTGCGATTGTGGATACTATATTTTTTTCACAGGGTCCTAAAATGATATGATGCATCGCGGGTGTTTGTATGGTAGTGACTGGCTCGTTGTTAACAGTGGTTTATACTGCTATAAAAAAATCGTAGTAATAATGTAATTAATTATATAATGTATTATGTAAAGGGGGTAAATTTGTGGAAAATAATAAAATATCAAGTGTTTGAAAAATGAAATGAATTTTAATTTTTTTTCGTATATATATATATATTATATCAACCTATATTTTATCAATTCTATTATGTACAACATTTAGATAATAAGTATATAACATCACATAGCTTGAGTTTTAAGTACAATGATATTTATATGTTAGATTTCTAAGTTTCACATTTTTACTGTTGCTAAAACTAGTATCATCGAGAATCATATTTACAAATTTTGTCACATTCAAGCACATTATGCATTATCACACACTTGAACAGCAAGTTGCAACTTTTGCTACATTCTCTAATATATGTACAAGATATGTTTTAATTGTATTTTAACATGATTAGAGCTGTCCTAAAATACTCGATGGTGCTTCTAATTATACTTGTATTTTTAAGACGGATTTATTTACAATAGGCGTCATATTCTATTTGTCGTATTTTTATTACAAAGTACTTTCTGAGTCTACGTTCGTTGATTTTTGTAGATAACAATAATTAAGCTGGTCAATGTTCGGTCAAGTATTTACACGTGCATATGCTAATGATGATAAGATGTAAGTGTAAAAACAAGTTGAATCATAATGCAAAGATATTGAAGTGATAGGTTTTTCATCGATATTTGGATGGAATGTCTTTATCTAATTGCGGTGGATTAACAGATGGGATCGGCGAGTGGCTGAGGTGGTCCATACGGCGAAGCCCATTGGCTCACTGCGGGGTGCGTCAGCGATGCTTGAGCTGCCTGAGCCTCGAGGCTAGGAACTGAGGCTCCGGAACTATGATTCGTCACCGAGTTTGGATAGCCGACCTTGCCAAGGGCTTCGGCTTGTAGCGACAGCATCAGACGATTCGCAGCTTGCCTCTCCGCTTCGCGCTCTTCGGCCGTTTGACGTCTGAAAGCAGCGAAAAAAGAGCACATTTGAAATTCACGTTAAATTGGAGCAATTCGAGCAGATCGACAAACTTTTGACACGTTTCAATGCAGCTCTTTATTTGTTACAAAGGGTATCTGGTAGAGTAAGTCAATTTGGAGATGGAAAAGAAAAAGAAGAGTAATGGTTGGAAGCAGGGGCAGGTCCGCGTCAGCTCCGAGGCGTCGTTTAGGCGCGTGCGACGAAGCAGACTGCGTGTGACACGGCTGGCGCAGATCTTGCGTGAAAGGTTGAAAAACAGCCAACTCGAGAGAGAGAAAGAGTAATAGGACAAGTAGCTGCGCACATGCGAGAGGCGCAACTGCAGGGGGGACGCGAAAAAACAAGACAAACGTAATAAAGTTAATCGGATTCGTCGTGGTGCCATCACTCGGCAGCATAAAAGCCACGTAGCGCTGCGGCAACGAGCCGAGGCTGAGTCGTGACTGGCGGCCGCGTCTGTTTTCTAGCACTGCTCCCGAGTCAAGTTCATTAGAGGATTAAAGCGAGTCTACGCGCTCGTGGCGTAGACCAAGAGCACGTCCTTATTGTCAATTGATTAGGCTGTCTCGGGCTCGCAATTCTTCCGTTTTGTACTTTCGGCCGCGCAACAAACTTGATGAGCCATTAGGATAAAGCTCCCGCCTGCCCCGCAGCCACGTCCCGAAGTGATAAAATTCAACTTTGCCAGCTAATTTGATGGAAAGATCGAAGCCACTCACTCGAAGCATAAAACAGCGGATCAGAGACGACGACGACGACGAAGGGGACTCGGAAAATGTAATCGTTCCGACGCGCTCAATTATTAAGGGCTAAGCGCGTTAATTACTCTTGAAGCTGGCGGAGCTTCAAGACTAGCTGCTAGACTTTGTTTAGCTTATCTATACGGCCAAGTCCTGGCGCATTGACTAATAACAGCGTCGGCAAGAAGTTGCGCGAGCCTGGAGAGAAGAATATATCAGCTAGTAAAACAAAGAGCGCAGGCCACCGGTCTTGCCTCGCTCCGAGAAACCAGTTTTCAGTCAACGAGCCATTTAATAAATCCGCACTTCTCGCGTCCACGCGATTCCTCAATTTCACAATTCGCAGGAAGGACGATTGTTTTTCGCCTTGTAATTATCCTCGATGAGCACATGTGTTTAGGCTTACGTAAGGGCCGCGTCGAAATTCGATCGAAGCCGAGAAGCGAGAAAAGTTGAAAGGAGCTATAGCGCGCAAAACAAAGTAGGAAGCGAAGAAACGTTTAATTATAGCAGAGCTGCTTCTGCTGCTGCTGGCGGCGCGATAGATTATGGCCCTAATGGAACGTCGCTGTTTTGCTTTTTCGCTCCTCTTCGTCCTTGCCGCGACGCTGTTTTATTTGTTTTGTCCGAATGCGGCGATAGAGTCGGTGTGCATTTTAAAAATTGCTCGAGCCGATATCGATTTGTAGCCAAGACGACGACGACGACGAGGCAGAGAAAATGTGCAATTCGGCCTTCATGCCAGAATGATGGGACACGCTCGTGTCGTATCGGTGAGCTTTCGAGTGTCAATGAAACGCGCGGAATATCAGTTGCAGGCGCGCGGGCCCCGCTAAAGTCAATGTATGTGTCGAACATTTACGCGCGCGGGCGTGGTGTTGTACACGAAGCTCGCTTGAATATTTCAAACGAACGAAAGTATGGAAAGGGAGAGAGGGCGAGAGAGAAGGATCGAGTCGATTTTGCATCGCGTTATACGCGTATATAGAACAGAGTCGGAGATCGAAGCGGCGGCAGCCATTGAATTGGAATCCGTTTGACAGTTTAAAAGCCAAGAAGCGAGCCAGCGAGAGAGGAAAGGGAGTTTGCTACTGTGTGTAGAGCGCCGTGAGTAGCAGCAGCAGCAGCAGCAGCGGCACTGCACAGACAGCCCGAGAGCCAAGTAGTGCCGAGTGCCGAGTAGGAGGAGGCCATGTTAGCCGTGCGGCGTGCAGCAGGCAGCTTGCTCCCAGCACACACACACACACATATACGTATACGATACGTATGTTCGCGAGCGAGTGTGCATTATGTACGGGACAGGGCTAAGCTGTTAGCCGACTGAATTATTGACGGCGCCGAGTTTATCTCGCCGAGTCGACTCCCGCTCGAAGCTGCCGTGAGCCAGCTCCTATACGTTCGCTGTATGCTCCGCAGCGGAGCTCCATCTCTACCTATACCTATATGTAATGCCTGCACCGCATCTATCGCTAACTTTGCTACGCTATTGAGGCCCATACCTCTCATATTTATTCGCCGGAGCAACTTTTCTTGCTCCGAGTGCAAACAAAGGCCGTCTTCGAGGAGCAAAGCTCGTATACACAGCTACTCGTGCTAGCTCGAGCTTCCCGGCCGCTCGAAATTCAATGCTATCTATAAATGCGAGCGCGAGTGCGCCTTTTCGTCTCTTATCGCGCCGCTGTAAAGGAGAGCCGAGTGAACGAGAGCGAGAGAGAAAAGAGCCAGTTTTCGGCACGCTATTATATCGGCGTATACTCAACATTTATTCCGCAGTCTCGTGCAGTCGAGGATAACGAGTGCCACGGCAAAAGTCCGCATGGCAAAAGCGCGCCGGCTATTAACATTCCACCACCGCCTGCATATTAAGTCTTTGCCGCTTTATAAGCTTATTTATGCCTTAATGAGACGATCGTTTAGCACTTGTTTTCCAGCTTACGCAGCTACTATATACAGCGAGCGTCTCTCTGCCCGTCTCTCTATTGAGATGTTCGCAGAAATGCTTATTGCATCTGTCACTGTACAGTCACGTCGTCGCGAGAATTATGCAAAACGCCGATAATCGCCAGTAACGCGCCTATAGGCCTTTTAACGAAATCTCGCCCCGAGTCCCACTCGAATCGCGCGTGGAATCGCGCGCACACCTTATCGGCCGCGTACTCTCGCTCCGGGACGAGGCAGATACATTTGCCAACACGGAGAACTGCCGAGTGCCCAACGTCACTGGAGCTTCCCTATAAATTACATCGTCGATGCGACGATGGGTCAACTAAACTCGTGGTTCAGGAAGAAGGAAAGGTTTATATTCGACTTACCTCCACTTTGTACGGCGATTCTGAAACCAGGTTTTCACCTGGGCGTCGGTCATCTTGAGGGATTTGGCCAGAGCGGCCCTCTCGGCCGAGGCCAGGTACTTTTGCTTGTGAAATCGCTTCTCCAGTTCGGCTATTTGTAACCTCGTAAAGCTCGTACGTGGCTTCTTGCGCTTGGGCGGCGTTCGATTCTGATATGGATGGCCTATCCGTCTCGGGAAGCTGCCCGCCACTGAAACATGTCGGCAAAAAGCATCGGTTAAATCGTGAAAATTTTCCCTCGCCATTTCCAGCGAGTTATTTTGTTGTTTGTTGACTTTATCGGCCAGCATCGTATATATGTACCGTAGCCAGTGGCCGGCAGTATATTGGCCGTATTTATTGCGAATCGAACGCGCGGCTAGTGCATTAGGAGCGAGTATACGTAAGCGATCTGGCCGTCGGATACCGAGAGTCTCTCAGAGCTAATGGCTCCGCAGCTCGCATGAGTGGAGTCTTATTATTGAGCAGCAGCATATAAGTAGTATATACTTGCGTGCGCGCGAGAATATAAAGCTCGAGGATCTCTATAAAGCGGGGGATTGCGCATGCGTGCCTGTATATGCATTATATGCTTGCACAGTGCGAGTTTGTGACGCCGAGCGGACCGACTCCCGCGACCAATTGCTGTAAATAATCTAATTTGAAGTTTATTCGAGAATTAAGCATGGCTTTACGACCAGTCGAGCTTTATCTTTATTCAAGTAATTTCAATGTTATCCAAAGTGATCGTTTAAATAAGCGTATAAAAGCACTTGAAGCTGACGGGCTAAACGTCGATGAAATCGTATAACGTACTGTAATGGAGCTGCGACAAGTCGCTTTATTATATTATTACGATATATAGACGAGTGGCATGCGCGCGTCGTCTTGCTCGAGCTCAATTACAACTATTCCATTGGCTCGCGCTGCCTTATTTACGATTGAAAAGTTTTTGTCTCGAGCTGCACACTATACTATATACGAGCGAGCGATATTTGCGCAATGGAAAACTGGCGTTGTCGCGCGCGCGCGAGCGTCCAAGGCCGAACGACGTATAGTGCAGTACGATTGCGACGGCCAGTTTAGTCACTCGGTCATTCGCGAGCGATTTAATTTGCTCTCGCCGCCGCCGCATAAAAGACACAATTTTTTTCTTCCGCTGCTCACTGCGCAGCTCAATTTTCGCGTCCACCTTTATCGTCTTTCCTCTTAAGCAACGGATATAATGCATTTTTATTGCGCTCCATCTCGTTGTGCATTATTAAATTAAACGATTTTATCTCTCGGCCAAATGGCGACTATCTGCAGCGCGTTGAAAAGTAACAAAAACATAGCCAAACACCGCTTGTGCAACTTGAAGTATCGATCGACGTTGCCTCGAGCCTGCCACGCTTAATATTCCTGAATATAGTACGGAGCTATAGTATATAACATAAGCCACGAGGGCAGGCTGGGAAAGAAATTAGCGAGGGACGCCGGAGGAAATTTACATCGGCCATGATCGTTATTAAGCTGATAATCGCCCGGCTCGTCGTCGAGTAGACGTGTTACGCGTCCCCCACTATATGCGCGCTCAACCCTGTCGACGCAGCCGAGTCCGTTTGGATCAACTTTTCGGCGAATTTTCGCGACTTTACGCTATTGTGTAATCGGCTAATTCTGACCCATTTGCCGAGTATGTTGTCGTTATTTTTTCTCATGCACAGCGCATCGTGCGTTACATACAAGCTCAGCCGTAACGAGCCACTGGTGGTTCTTTGGCTGCGAAACGATTTTGCGGTCGACGTGTCGAGCGAGCCAAACTTGGCGGCCGACTGATTTCGACATTTTTTGACAGAACGAGCGAAACTAACGTTTCTTCGACTAAAGGCTGTAAAATTTCGCCCGCTTTTACCTTTTCACTATCTCTTCAGCGCGTCACTTATCTTTTATTTCTGCGAATCTAAGCTTACGAGTCTCGACTCGGACAGAGTGCAGTGATTCTTCTTCGCGCACGATAACGCTAGAAATTGGGTTATTTTATGTTGGCGCGATTATAATTGGCCTCCACTCGAGTTGACTTTTATAGCAGTAGGTCGGCAATTAGTTTGCGAAACTTTTCACTCGTTCGAGAATTCGCAGTCCCAAAGCCCGACGATTGCCCGCGGATTTTCACACGATTGAAATTTGGCCGATTGCGAATCATTTTGGTGACGATGATGGGCGGCCACCGCAGTACTCGATGTGCGCAAAGTTTACATGCAGAGCCCGCAAATCATCACGAGTCTCGGCGATTTCTCGAAGCAACTCGTTCCCCCGCACGCTGGAATACATTTTTCAATATTCGTGGTCTGATTTCGACGAGGATGGATTTCAAAGTGCACTTGCTGCTGCTCGAAAACGAGTCGGGGCCTGCTCGCGATCGTGGCGGAGAAACGGCTCGCGTTATAATACGAGGAACAGCAGTAAACAATGTAAGTGCCTCGTAAAACGTCTAAAGTGAAGTGTTTCAGAGCTCAAGTATCGGTCATTTCGCAGCTACGTTTATCCATTACTCGGAAAGGCTCTATAATCTTTTTTTTTTCGTTCAAAAATGATCCTGCTAGGTCGTCGCGACCGACCGAATACGCGTGCACAGATCGAACGACGTAATAATTTAATCATATCGTGGGCGACTCGATACAATTGTCTATCTCAATGCGGGATTAAACATTGACAGCTGGAAAATTCATCGGATCGAGTCCGATAGAGACGTTTGTCGCGTTTACTCCTGCACTCGCTGCGACGTGTTCAACACGCACAGGGAACAATTTGTCGTCAAAGAGCCTCCCCAGCCGGCTGTAATGAAAAAGAAATTTGCGAGACTCGAGAGCCGAGTTGGTTCATTAATAAAACAGAGGACGGCGGGGCGGTTGCGGAGCGTCGCGTCGGGGCCGCCCCTGCCGGTTAACGAACGCCAGCAGGGCGCAATTCTTAGGCTACGTGGGATCGCGACGTCGCGCGTCGAGGGTCTACCTCGAGTCGGAGCGCACAGCGAAGCCGAGAGAGACGAGCTCGATTCACGCCCGCGCTTCATATTTCTGCTGGGAAATCAGTAAGTGTTTTTAATGCCGTCGAGCTCCGACATTATAAGCCTCTTTATGCCGGGGGCCAGCTTAATTGTAAAAAGAAGGCGCGAACCTTGCCACTTGGATATACTCCAAGCAAGAAGATGCAACTTTTATGCCGAGGCTACGCGAACGCGCTGCAAAATTAAAGAATCATCCCGAGGAAATTGTCTTGGCAGCTAGCTCGACGCTCCGCAGTTGCGCCACGGTCTAACGAGCTGCAGCGTCTGACCCACTGAGCTTGTGTAGCATAACCTTTGCCGTCGGCCGCGCGCTACTGTCAATTATGACTCAACATTGAAATATCATCTCGCAGAAGTTGACGCAATCCTATTAAAAGCGGCGAATCCCATCTCATTCTCTCTATCTCTCTTTGCAGCACGAGCTCGGGCCTGCAGCGCCGCGAGAGAAAGTCATTATTATTTGGCCGCGCGTCTACACGTTAATGGGCTGCAGCCTTCAAAGTAAATTGTCTTACCGCCGTAACTAGGCGTGCGGCTGGGAGCCGTGCGTTCCCCATATTCTACGTTTTATGCGCATGCAAATCCTTGAAGTCGGATAGCAACTGTTTTTCGCTCGGTGCTCCGGGCTTCTGGCGTGTTTCGGAGCGAGTCTCGCGTTTGCTTCGGCTGCGTCGCTCTCTCTCTCTCTCTCTCGCGCCTCTCGAGTAATTGCCGAGGAAAGTCACATTTAATTGTGGTTGCGGTCGATGATCGTGTCCTCGGGTTTATCGCGCTCGCAACGGATTATCAGCCGAAAACGCGAACCACACCTACTTTACTCTACTCGACTCTAGGCGGATTCGCGAGGCGCGAGAGATATACGCCAAGGCACGTCATTGGCCAGGAGAGAACTTCTCGCAAGCAGTCGTAATCGTCTTGGCAGCTGTTGGCCTCGGCGGTGCCGGCGAGCTCCGAAGAAATTTGAATTCCACTCGCTCGGGCGTATATTTCTCGTTGCGCATAAAAGTGCCACCCTACGGGCTGCTGGCGTCGTACCTACCTACCGTACGAGCGGCTTGCTATCATTTCTCAAACTCATAACTTGTTACACGTGTAGCTGCTGCTTGAGATACCGCACGGAAGCTGCTCCGGCCGAGGGGTGAAAAACGCCGAGCCAAGCGAGCGAGCTTGCATTATCGATATTACGAGGCGTCGATAAAAAAATCCCATAATATTAAGCAAAGCCGAGCGAGCGAGTGAGCCGAGCAAGAGCTCGAGAGTGAGAGACGCGTAAAAAAGCTCCGTCTATGAAGCGAGCTTCATATTTACGAGATTCAGCCCTCGCCTGCGCGCTGCCACTCGCTAAGCTGACTTTACTGCGACACCCTCCACGCTATTTTATCCTCGAGGAGACAAATACATGCCGAGGCTTGAATTATTTCGGCGATTTGTTGTTTGCGATGATCGTCGGACGCTGCTGTGTCAAACGAATCGTTCTCCAACGCATCCGTCCTTGTAATTTACACGTTTTACCGTTTGTCGATGGCCCGCCGCATGCTTTTTTTGGCGCTGTTTAATTGATTCGGATCGTTTGGAATTGCGAGCTCGACAAAAAGAGTCAATTAAATAAACGCGAAAACAAGCCGGATAATCGGAAAGATTGACAGCGAACTTTATTTCGATATAGGATAGCAAAGTGCGAATGTAGCATGTTTTATTTAGGTAAATTTGTCGAGGTGTAAGCCGCATCGCGCTTGGCTGTCAATAATCACGCGGCGCGAATTATTTCGTAATACGCGCTCGCTCGCTGGCTCGGCGCGAGATTATTAGGGTCGCATATTACAGCCAACTATATAGCGACTCATTGGAATATACATGCGGTTTTATGCTCGCGCGCGGAATCCGTCGAATAATTGGATACGGCTGCTCGCGCTAATCGGCCGAATAGGGCAGATTGAATTTATTCATCATTTTGCGAAGCTGTCTATATGGCGTCATTACGACAGCTGTATACGTGCGCTACGTATAGACTGCAGACGCGCCGAGCTTTTCCGAGTGCAAATGACTTATTAGCTTATGGAACATATCTCGTTGCGAGATCTAAGAAGGCATTATGTATGGCAATTGGCATCGAATCGCTCGCTCCTTTTCATAATTCATAAATATAATGCCGTGCATGCCAAAGATCATGAATGATTCATCGCGCCACGCGCTATAACAGCTATTATGGAATATCGCAGAAAGCTGCCAAAGGATGCCCAGTAGCCACAGGCGTTTTCTTTTCTGTAGTTGTAGTTTTTCTGTTATACTTGTAGCTGTTTCTCCACATTATTGGAAAGCGCGGCTGTATATAGTATTTGTTGTTGCGTGGCGCGCGTTCATTTGCGATTAAATTGCTCAGCTCGGCGTGAAGCGCGCAAATACGATCCATATTTTATCAAAGCGAGGGTATGTACTTTGTTGGCTCTGTACAGTAGGCACGTGTGGAGTAATCGTTGAGAGGAAAATTAAACCGAAGTCGGGTTAATTACGTAAGTCGCCACACACGTTGTTGCCGACTCTGTGTGTTCTCGGCTCGGAAAGCTCGAGCCGCGCCCGCCGAAGCTACGTACCTAGGTATAAGGTAACTTCAACGACTGTACTCGAGCTGTTATATGGAGGAGCGAATTATATACGGCAAACGTCGGAGGCGAGAGGAGCGATGATGGACGAGCTGAATCC
The DNA here is from genome assembly GCA_902732785.1 of Trichogramma evanescens. NCBI lineage: Eukaryota > Metazoa > Arthropoda > Insecta > Hymenoptera > Trichogrammatidae > Trichogramma > Trichogramma evanescens. The sequence goes on along the minus strand of CACVKI010140462.1, from coordinate 27,746 downwards.
CCAACTCGCTGCTAACTCGATCAGTCGACGCCGCTGTTTGCCGCTGCTATAACAGGCGCTCCACGATTCGCCCGAATTAATTCCACCTACGCGAGCCGAGCGCCTAATTACAATTGCCTAATTGGCCTTTCGCACGTGCGCCAGTTCTGGCAATTTTTTTCCTGCGCAGCTCTCCTTTCTCCGCAACTCGTTGTTGGGGAATTGGTTGGCTGCTGCCGCTGGCTCGCGATGCAAACGAGTCGAAGCGATTGTAGTACGCGAAGTGTGCAGTTGCCAGCTGTCGAGAGGCCATATCAATTTCAGAAAAAAGCATTCCTCCAGCCGCAACTCGGGCTCGAGGCGCAAAAAACAAACAATAAGCCTGCAGGTGCCAAGTGCAATTGCGATATAGAACGTCTTTTTTTTCAGCCGGCCGACACGTCTATAGCCGCTACTCGGCCTTACGATCCAGCAAACAGCTATATACAAGTATTTCTCTCTCACACCGATTCTCTGAACACATCGATATATATATTATGCGCGGCAATTGCTAACTCTGTACTCATGTATGATGCCCAGCGGAAATAGATGATAATTTTCGACGTCGATCGTCGATCGCCGATCTGTAATTGGCAAAGTAAAAAAATTGCCAAGTCCTCACGGTGCGCGCGTCTATTAATACATATAAATAAAAGCGCACGGCTAAACTGTGCGTGCGCGTGCACGCGTACGATGGCAATTAGCAGCTATATGCTATAGGTATACGTGGGAAGCGATCGTTTTCGAGCTTCATCGAATTCGCGCGCCTAGCCTAGCTTTACTCGGACTTTACGCGCAGCTACTTAAAACTTGGTGGCAAGTCCTTAGAGGCGATTCGCCAACTCGAGGCCCTAATTCCGTTGCTGCGGATATATTTGTATATCGTACACACGGGTACGATGTATGCGCGCGGCCCGACAACACGCATCGACGGCACTTGATGAGCTCGCGTATATGGTAGTTAGACTCGAGCATTATGTACGACCGAGTCCGAGTCCAGTCCGAGCGGGGCCGCGTATAGCTTATTTTTTGGGCCTTTTTCAGATTTTGGTCACGCGATGAATTTTTGCTCTCTTCTCGGTACTCGCGCGCGCTCGAGTGCTCCGGCCTGCGCAGGTACAGCTCGCACGGCCCTCGAGGCTCTTTGCTTACTACTTTTTTTTCTCCTTTCCTCTTAGCATCTTCCGTACGTAGACTTGCTTGCTTTAATTTTTGGGCCCTGTAAACACGTAAATACAGAGAGAGATAGCGAGAAAGAGAGCGAGTTAAAAGAGAGGCGAGTTACCTCGCCAGCAGCTTTGGCTTTGCACTCGTCGATTCCGTCATTTGCTTGAATAATATCGCGCCTAATCTTTCTCTTTCCAGCACTCGGTAACGAATGCAAAGTGCCGTTCAACTCCGAGAATCGTCAGTTCGCTGAAAGAGTAACAAAAAAAGGAAAAAAAAACAGAAGTAAAAAAAGAAGAAGAAAAAGAAAAGGAGTAGCAGTATATATAGGTAGCACGACGAGGCGTGCAGAAAAGTGAAGAAATGGCTTTGGCCATTGGCAGCTCAGCGAATATATACATGCGCGAGCACGGACGAGCTCGCTAAATTTGTATACGAAAGGCTGCCAACGAATTTTCTCCAGCTCGTAATACAGCCATCATTAAATGTTATCAGATGCTGAAACTTATTCAAAGAGTCGAATTAGCTTTGGTATAGGAACCTCCCGTATACTACTGGCGGAGCGGGGCCGTTCGAATCTACGATCGCGATAATGACGCCAGCGAATATAAGTAGCGACGATAGTAGCAGTTGCCTTTTTTTTACGCGGAAACAGCGGGATTGCATATATACTCGCACACATACGCGCGTGCGCCGTGTTTACGTACAAATGCATAAAAAGCCAGCTAGAGTGAGAGAGAGAGAGAGAGAGCGATGGTTTTGCCAATAGACGCGAGCTCGACTAAAGAAAAGTGGCCCCTTTCCGCGAAAAGCAATAGCCGCTTCCCGTTGCCGCTCTTGCGCTCCTGCAACGTCGCTATTTGCGCACTCTGTAACGCACACGTACACTACCTACCTATATCTATACGTTCCGCTAACCGTTTCTCATCCCTACTTCTCGGCGCGCTCTTGCAGATATCGCGCGACTCGGCTCGTACTATACTTCTCGTCGATAGAGAAAATATCGAGCCAGGGAGAGCTCGGTCGATCGATTGATTCGAGCCCGCCGCGCTGCCTTAGCTACCAGATCGAGCCGAGCAGATAACGAGCCGCAATTCACGCACCGGCAATTATCTATCTGCGCCCGAGCCTGAGCTACGAGCCTTACGTCACACCAGCTGTACGAGCTGATTTCTTACGCGAGCCAACCCTTCGACTGCTTCTGCTTAGCTGCAGCCTGATTAGTTATGCCTCTCGACTACCGATCACGCACTTGTCAAGCCGAACAAGGGCTGATAAATGACAGGCTACCACGTAGGGCAAGCATTTGTCGACTGTAGCTGCAAGCAGCGGAAGATAAAATGCATCCTCGACTCGCGGCGCACGACCAGATGCAATGTACAATCAATGGAAAACTTTACTCACCGGCCAGTCGGTCTTTGAGATGCGGGTGCGCTTGGAGCGGGTGGGCCGCGAGATTCGCCAGGAACCTGGCCGTGTGGAGTCCGGCGTTGGCAGCGGCCGCCGCAGCCGCCTGCTGCTGCTGTTGCTGCTGCTGCTGCTGCATACTCGTCGGCAGACCGCTCCAGGGTGGCAGCAGCGATCCCTGGGGCCTGTGGGCCGGCACCCTGATGACGCCGTTGGCGTAGAGCAGGCTCGAGGCCCCGGGGAAGAGTCTGAAGGGGGCCAGCAGGTCGGCCGGGTGCATGGCGGCCGCAGCCGCAGCCGCCGCGGCCATGCTCGCGCTGCCGCTGGACGATCGCTCGGGCCGGGGACTGCCGCTGGCCCCGTCCTCGTCGGACTTGTTCGAGTCGGAGTCGTGCTCGTGGCGCCGATCGCCGCTGGCGGCCCAACAGGCGGCGGCCCACTGGGAGGCGGCTCGCTGCTGGGCCTCCATCTCCTCGGCCGAGTCCTTGGCCACGGCCACCAGCTGTCCGCAGCTGTCGGCCAGCAGCCTGCTTATGCTGAAGGGGTGCATACCGCCGCCGGAGCGGCTCGTGGGCGGCGGGGCCTCGCTGCTCTGCTGCAGCTGCTCCTTGGTGCAGGCCTCGTGCTTGAGGGGCGGCGGCGACGAGTCCGAGTGGCCGGCGTTGCCCGGACTGCAGCTGCGCTCCTCGTCGAGCTCGTCGACGTTTATCTCCTCGGTCGCGTCGAGCTCGCTGCTCTCCCCGTGCTCCGACATGGCGACGCGAATTTTAACGACAGCAAACTACTGGTCAAACTACTACCCGATATAGGTCTAGGAACTAAAGACGTCTGGCGGGGCACTTCATCGCGTCACTCGACTCAAATATTAAACGTCGCACTGGCTCTCGAGCGAGTCTGCACAGATCCAACAACAATCGAACAGTCGTAACTCGCGCGAGTTGCTCGGCGGAGTCGTCGGTATTCAATGAGGGCTGGGGGCAATTATTCGGTCGCACTAGCTCGAGGATCGAGCTCTCGTGTCAGTCGATCATGTCACACACACGCGCGCACTGCCTCAATTCGACAAGGACTTTTTCACGGGCAACAACAACAAACAACAACTTGTCAACGCTCGAGTCTGCGAGGACTGGCGTCTGTCCTGGCCGGCGGTCGAGAGCAGAATCACGTGAAGCAAAGAGAGAGAGAGAAAGAGAAGCGCGTCCGGGAGCAGTATAGTTGCAGCTCTCGGCGTGTGCAGTCCGAGTCGCGCCTCCCCACTCGCGGGGCTCCTTCCTCTCCTCGGCTGCCTGCGCCGAGAGCGGCGTTCAAGGAGCGAGGCTGGCCCCCCGAGTCGTCAGGCCAATGCTCGAGCCCAGGACCACGCCCACCGCTCGTCCCATTGGCTCGGGGACGAGCTCGTGCCCATCGAAGGTATTAGATCCTCGAGGCATGCATGTACTACTATGGTATGGAGCAGCTGCTCCGGCTCGTTTAGCCTAAACGCACACGAGCTCGCTACGTTGTACACGCGTAGTACGTGTGTTCATAATACCTGCCGCCGTAGCTCGCTCCTACTCTAGCTGGCTCAAAGTAGCTTTAGCTGCGGCGCTTCAACGCCCACCTGCATTATTTATCGCGATTTAGCGCGCTCGTGTTCTCGCGTCGAGTCGGTGCAACGCGACTCCCTTCCTCTGCGCACTGCGGGGACTTGATTACGCGGCCACGACCTTTCGGGCCCACCGTGGAATCTACTTTTGCTACGTTTTTAACGCTCCGCTGCTGCTGCTGTTTTACATGTGTGCCAATAAGTGGCTCGTCGGGCTTAAAATGGTGCCGTCGTTGGGCCCGCCATGCTGAGCTGCAGTAGTAGCTCGACATTGTGCTCGCATTATCAGCTCGACGGTCTACTACTCTGGACTACACTCGACTACTTACGCGTAAATCGCTACGTGTAGCTGCCATAACAAAGCATCGTGTGCGCGAGCTTAAGCGAAACCGACAATCAGTCGCACGCACTTGGCAGCTTGTTTGTTTGTTCGTTCGTTCATTCGTTCGTTTGCCATCTTTTTTAAGCCCTTGCGAGAGTCGCCTCGCGCTTCTTTATTTATACATGCGACTACTCCGCTGCTTGCACAGCTTGATTATGCCAATCAACAAATGGAACTTTTTTTCATTTTCTCGCCTCTTTCACAGCACTCGGCTAGCTGCGCAGCGAAATTATGCTGTCAGAAAATGTCGCTGCACTCCACTCTGACGAGGCGATCCCTTGCACCCCTCCCCCTCGAGGTCAGCTCGAGCTCGTATCACTTTGACTGATTTCGAATTCCTTACCTTACAGCTGGACACGCATTTACTTGTGCTGTTACAAAGCAAATGTTCGCGTGCAAAAAAGCTCGGCTCGACCGCGAATCGCTCATTGACTGGCATGCGAGTAATTGGCTGCTCGTCGAGATCTGGCCGCTGTGCACGTTTGTACGCCGCACGTCAATCAATACTCGCAACGGCAGCTCGATATTTCGAGCGATCGCTCGAGTTTGTGGATCGCCGAGTCAGCTCGATGTGTAATTTCAAAGAGCTCCGTTGGAAATTTCATTAAATTTATTCGTCGCTTTTGCTGGCACCCGCGCAATATCGTCGACGAATGTGCCGTGGAGAGAGGCAAATCGAATTGCCTTTCTTATTATATTTCTCGCGATGTACGTACCTACTTGGGGCGTATCTGGCGTTTACGCGGAGGTAGAGTCGTAGCCGAACGCGCAACATCTGTAGCTGCGAAAACGCGTATATATTTTTAACGCATTCGCCAACACGTTGAGAACTCGCTGTATTACGTTCGCCGCGCGCGTAAAATTCGCACGTATGCTCGAGCGAGGCATAGCAGGGGCTCGGCACAAGAGCCACGTCTCTTGCTCTCGATTTGCCGAATTAAAACGTCGAAAATTCCCTGAATAATTCGTAGCTCGGCACCGAGCTTTATACCAAACAAGCGGCAACACACGGCGAATGCGGAAAATAAATATGTACTAGCTGTAATCGATCGCTCGACAGGCAAAAGAAAGCAAATACGAAAAGAAAAGACAAAAGCTGCGCAGTCGTGAGTACATTACTCGATATCGAGCAAAAAAAAGGCAACTCCGCGCTTCCTGCGCACAACTGCGCTATACGCAACTCGAGAGCATCTCGTTGAGGCAAATGGCTCGTGTAGTCGCGCGGGCTGATGGAGATGAAACAGCGATCGCTCGAGACTCGATCGAATCCATCGGGAGGGCGGTGCGCTTTACAGTTTACAGAGCTTGGCTGGATGTTCGTCGAGCTGCGCCGGGGGGGCTTACAGTTGTCGCAAGTGTCAGATCTATCTCGACGTCACTTAGATCTTTTCACCGGCTGGCGAATAATTCAGGCCTTTTTCTCGCCGCGCGCGTTCGCTATCTATCCTTTTTACAGCAATAAGAAAAAGGGAGCTGGAAAAACGAAAAGCAGAAAGAGAGAGGAGAGAAAAAGCGAGAAAGAAGAAGGCAGCTCCGAGAGCGAAATGGCTGGAGGGTGGCGCGGCGCTTGCCCCGGGTTGACCGCTTTGAAAACGACGCGGTGACAGCGCTATCATATTTTATTCAGGTAAACAGCCGAGCCGGAGTGCCGAGCGCGCACAGCAGCCAGCAGCCAACGCAGCAGCAACCAACAGAGCGCGGCACCTTGAAAAATAATGAGGGAGAGAGAGAGAGAGACGAGCAAGGATATTCGAGTTTAACAAAGGTAAATGCGCAAAGACCGAGTGAACCCAGGTCGAGGTTGTTTGCAATTACGCGCAGCAGCGAGGCGACGATTAGTAGCGCTCGGCTCTCTCTCTCAACGATCATCCTCTATTCTCTGCGGCGGCGGCTCTCTCGAGTTGCACTGCAGCTATAAGACTGACAGCTGCTAAACGCTAGTCGCGTACTCTCGCTCGCACGTAGCAGATCCTGCGCTTTTAGGATACTCATCCGTTTGCGCGCGATCGTTTCGGCTGTCACTTTGCATGAGGCTCGCTCTGGGCGCCCTCGAGGAGGAGCGTGAGGCGCATAATATAAAGCGCGGCTCGTATATAAGGACGAGCGGCTTTAGCGGCGTAAGCCAAGACGCTGGCGCATGATGGAACGCCACTTCAATTTTCCTCGGCCCGGCTTACGCTGCTGGATTTGGCCCAACTGACATAACAATTTCTCCTAAAGCGGATGAAAGCACTTTTCTCGAATTATCGCTCCTTGAGCCTTTGCTATTCGTACCTACGCCTCCAGTCCCCCCAAAGCTCGAGTTTGAATCGCGCGAGTCGCGATCGATGCATCCGCGCGACGCACATCAAGTATTAACGAGCCGTGTATATCTGCTCCAGCACTTGAAATTCCAATCAACGAGTCACGAGCCCCGATCGGCCTCGTGGCCCCGCACCTAGCCAGTAGTCGCGTGTCCCCCGTTCTTTTCGCAGCCGATGATCCTGCGAGCAAAGAAACTGTACCGCTGCCGCCTGCCACTTGCGTCTCTCCGGGGACTGGAGCGTGAGCCCACAGGCCTACGCTGTCCTGACTGATTAGACCCTTGCTGATCGCTCCGATGTCTCTCTCTCTCTCTCTCACCCACTTCATCTCGATACAGCCATCCCTATTGTATACGCGTTATAACGGTGTGCGATTGAAAGCTCAGCTTGTTGAACACTGCAGTAGCTCCCCTCGCGCCGCCTAAAAGTCCCCATGTATATCCAATTAGACGAAATTGCGAGATACCAATTTTTCTCTCCGAATCATTATACACATTAATACATTCATGGCTCGTGCGATGAACGTACAGCACGTATACGTGTATTCGTATGTATATCAAGTATATACGTACGTACGTACCGCGAGCTGACCTCGTCCTTTTTTCGCCACATTCTCATCGTGCCCGTAATAATATTACTTCTCTCTCGTCGGTCGTGCACTCGTAAGCACATTTTATAATATGTTCCGCTCGATTACGTGCATGTGCATGCGCCTAATAGCTGCTGCAGTCCAATCGGGCTCCAATAAAATATATGCTCTCGTCGTCTCGTGCGGAGAAAGGATTAACCTAGATTCGCGTCCGCATAATATGTGCGAAAGCGCTAACCTTTTCTCCGACCAGCTCGCTTATACGATATATTTTATAAACTCCAATCTAGTGTTTACCGCTTTTCATTGGAACGCGCGAGGCTCTCTCCTTCCGATGCTTCTGCTTCGTTTTCTTCTTCGTCTTTTTCTTCCTTCCTACCTTTTTTTTCGTCCATCCGATATCGTATGTAAATAAGTAATTATGCGCAGCCGAGTACTGCTGAGCAAGCCTATAAACCTGAAGAGGCCGCGCCGCAAAGTTTTCCAAACTTTGCCAAAGCGGGAGCGACGTTGTACAATAAGATTCGAGTTTATAAGAGCCGAGGATGGCAAATAAAATGTCAACTGTATTATAGGAAAAGGAGAGCGGCCCGTCGAATTTTCTGAAAATTCCGGGCCGCGCGAGCCAATCCTGACAAGCGGCAGTGGCGGCGCGCGCCAACAAATTTACCAGGCAAACTTTATCCCGAAGGATTTCGGGATTTCTCGGCCCGACTCTGGCTCGGCTCTACTCAGCCCTCGCAACTTTTAAAGTATAAGCTAAAACATTTAGCGTCGGCGGCGGCGGCAAACTTGGCTTTTGCTCGCGCACCCATGCACCTGTGTGTGAGGATGCATCGCGCGGCAACCCATGAAACTTTCATTCATACGTCCCAGCTAACAACGGGGGAGTGCGGGTGAAAATATTTTGCCCACGGAATAGAGGGGCCGCGGCGCGTACAACCCCCAGCCGTACTTTTGATAAATATTGCTCCACTCTGCCTGCGCCTGGCCTGGCCCCGAGTGTATTACACATCATTTTCTTTTACTGCAGGATAAGTCTTTTCATTACAGGATTATATTCCAATCGAAACGCTCAAATTGTTTCTCGAAGTGTTATTTTTGCCGAGCCACGCGCAATTGCAATATTGTAACGGGATTCAATTAAGGCAGCCGCTCCTGCTCGCAATGAGAACCTGCTCAATTTAAGCTCTCGAGATTTTTTTTCTTTGATTGATTAACAAGACCAACTCGACAGGTCTTTCGTGAGTTTCATGAAAAAAGCTCTTACTCTTGCTGCGGCTCGAAGATGAAGCAGCAATATATAATAACAAACAGCCTTTTCCATTTCCAGAGACTCGCTTAAAAATCCAGCTTGATTATCCGTACGCTGGCTAAAGAATAATGAAGAAAAAAAGCAAAGTGCGAGAAGATGTTCTCGTGCGGCCACGAGGGAAGAGTTAATCGTTGCTAGTGTAAATTAGGGGGAGGCCGATATTCGTTTGGTAGGAAAATTACGAGAATATTCAGTGAAACGGCTAGATTTACGAGCTGTGCAGACACCCAGTGCTATGTATTCATTGTAGGTGTATAAAAGCAGAGTAGGGATAGAGCAGGAAACAAGTACGGGCCAACCCCTGGCAGTGGTCTCGCGCGTTTGTCTGGACGATTTCAGCCGCATAAATCACCGAGAAAAAAATCGCGCTCGCCCGAGCGACAGATCCGCAGGAGGGTGTGCTGCCGGCTGCGTTTCGACCGGTCGAGTTTATTCAATAAACTTGTTCGAGTCTATTACTGCGGCTGTCGCGTCAAACCGATGTAAAATTATCGCATTCGGTCTCGCATACGTGTACAAGCCACAGAAATAGACTGGCCGGCGCGAGAAAAAAAATCTGTTTACTGGTCGCGTGTATAAGTTTTGGCCGAGCTGAGTCGCCGATAAATAAGAAATTGAAAAAAGTTGACGAACCCGAGTGCGGCCATAATTTTTTAACATCAACGCAAGGTCGGAAAGTGTCGTCCTGCTGGCTGCATCGGGCTAACACACGCAGAGAAAGGCTCCGTAGAATAGCAGGCCTTTGCAGCGCGGGGAATTAAGTAGAGTTTAATCTTAGCGACGGTGCGGTGTGCCGGAGAGGGCGTGCAAAACAAGCCCCGAGTATCTGGTTAACGTCAAGTACTGCACCTATATAGCCGCGCGCGCGACTGCACAGAGCAACACCGACAGACTCGGCGCCTTATAATAAATGTATGTATATATAATAGTAAGCACTTAGCCTATTGAAGTTTGATTTATTTTCGGTCGTTTGGTCTATTGGAGAGGACGAGTCGAGTCGCAGTTCCTATACATCGTCGGGCGCGTATTGTATGTGTGCGTGCGCATGCCTCGCTTTACTCATTCATTATATTCCTAGTTATCCTCGTCGAGTAATCTTGCCAAGGCCTCCGTCGTTCCTACAAAGTAGCGTATACATTTTTTCGTTGCAAACGATTGTTTATCGCTGATGCTCGAGTTGCGTAGCCCTATTGTGTGCACATGATCCAACAGTGACTTTTAATTGGATTTGCATGAAGCGCGCACGAGCTCGAGAGCTCGCCTTTGCCTCGGCACAATGGAATCGTCAATTTAATTATTCAATTTTCCCTCGAGAGATTATACGCTGCGCGTCGCGCGCGTCTATATTTGTATGCGTAAACTAACGTGTACGCGATATTACTGCGTATATATTTGCAATGATATGCAGCTCTGTTGTGCAGCCAATACTATACAGCTCGTATATATATATACGTTGGCAATCATATCTTATAAGCATATTATTTCGACTAGAATGCAGCAAAGCACACAGGCTGCTCTCGTTTAATGACATTGCTCGCTCGCAGAAAATTGAGTGCTCGCGTCACGATTATCTCTCTCCTCGGCCGGGTACAGCACAAAGGAGCAAAAGGGCACGAGCTCGCAGCGCCCAAGAAAAAAACGCCAACGGCAGGGGAAGACGCGCAATTGAAGATTAAATTTTGAGACAAGTATAAAGGAGTGGCGTGTACGTCAGGTGGCTGCTGGAGCTTGAGCTATGCTCGCGCAGGTGGAGTCTCTGTATGCGTGTGTGTGTGTGTCTGCGCTCGAGCAGGGAGAAGTGCAGCCATGTTTTCATTACACCAGCTAATGTCCGGTACTCGATCATGGTGTCTTTCGTTCTCGAGCTCGTTGCTGCGCGGTGATTTTTCACCATCTCTCTCTCGCTCACTCACTTGGGCTCGCTCTTCTTCTTGTTGGCGCAGTAAAGTACGGGCGGAGGGCCAATTCTCAAGGGCTCGCCTCTAACTGAATTACTCGCTCGACTTGTACAAACCTGCCCAACAGAGACATTTTCCAAGTCTCTCTCTCTCTCTCTCTCTCTATATAGCTCTAGCCAGCAACAAAGTCGATTTTATTACGCGTATTACGTGCGAGAGAAAAATCCACGGCGACGCCGGCTACTCCTCTCTCGCCCAGATCCAATTGGACGAGCGCTGCATGCGTTCGGCCGACGTAAAGTTGCGTGAAATCAGCCCCGAGTTTTACGGGCTCCAGCTGAGAGCTGCCTTCCTTACTTCGTATTTTTATAGCGTTTGTGCAAAATTCAGAGAGTTTGAGATTTTCGCGGAAACGACTCGGCTGCCGATTATTCTGCTTGCAGAGCACGCGCATCGATTGAATTTATATTACCGCTGCAATAATGCCGAGTCCGAGTCGAGCCATTAAATATTGCGCTCTGCAGCTTTGCCAAAGTAGTATAACTCGCCACTTTCGATACACAGCGTCTTAATACCATTTCGTATCATTAAATCGTTAAGTTTCTACTGATTTGCTGAACGATCGGCCAAGAAATATTCACTTATTGGGGGCTTGGATTATGAAAACTCGTTGGTTCCCGGGCTGGAAAAATCTTGGCCTCGTTGTGCAGCCGGTTCACGCGTCGATCGTAGCTTTATTTATGCACGAGGGCTGTGTCGAGGCTCGACGCGCGTCTTCCGTATCGATTCCTGATGGCAACTCTTCAAACGCACGAGTCCTAGCGCAGCTAGCCGGGGACTCGAGCGCAGGCTCGGCTCGCGCGATAATGAGAGATTAAATATTGAGCCGCATAATATAGAGCTGTTGTGTTTCTCGCGGTTTCTCCTGGCCTTTGTTTTATACGCGCGTCGAGTCGAGCTGCACGGCGCGACGTGACCAGAAAACAAGGCGGCGAATTTTCTTTGCCTACTCCCTCGTGCAATGTATGTAATGTTCCTGTGTATGTCAGGGACTAACGTGATTACAGGAGGGAGAGAAGAGAGCGAGAGACCTCCCACCACATATATATACTCTACTATTATTTTATCCAGCATGAAATTGTTGCCTTAATTTTTCCCAATAACTCGAGGCTCGGCTTTTTTCATTCCCTCCCTTTTCAATTATCGTCGAATGCAGCGCAGGATCGTCAGCAAATTAGCATACGCGGCAATTAATGTTCGACTATCGAGCATTTAAAAATTGCAACTGCAGCAGATATTGTATGTACACTTTTATGCGGATAATAGCACTCGTGCTCAATTGGACGCTCGATTATTAAACGTCAAAAGCAGGCTAGAAGTGTTTTTTTGCTGCTGCTACTTCGGTCTTCTCGAAGCGAGGAATTTCTTAGCGAATTTACCGGATTGACGCGCCACAAAAGCCGCAAAAGGCACGTCGTTTATAAGCGAAAGAGAGTTGAGTTGTTGCTGCTGCTGCTGCTCTCGTGCAGGCACGAGCGTTCTCACGTTATAGTGACTTTTGCCCGCAACAACGACGCGAGAGAATTATTATTGCACGTCGGACAGCTGCAACAGTAGTGGTAGCAACATCATTGCCCCGCGTGTGCGTGTATTAGTTTGCCAATGCAACGCGCCGGAGCCGCTTATACATACATACCACCCATACACGTGTATATGTAGCATACTCATTCGCATAATGATGCCTTGCATATATAAATTGTCCGAGTGTGTGTGTACATAGAAATCACTGTGTTTATATGTGAAAACTTCTTGGAAAGTATTAGCGGCTATCATATTCCGACGGCATCAAATTAATCATTTTTTTTGCGCTTACGACTGTTTTTCCTTTAATTATTTGTTTGCTCGCATTATTATTACACGGAAAAAAGGTCTATAGTAAAAATTGCCGTCTTAACTGGGAACATTTTCCCAAAGTCCAAATATGAAAGCTTTCTGTTGTAGAAAATAGTTATCTCATCATACTTTATTACAAACACTTTTAAACTATAGTAAAAATTACTATATTCTATGACAGAAAACCACCATAGTTTTATCCGTACAACTTTTTCCAGCAAACATTCATTTTCACTGTAGGCCTTCTTTCCGTGAGTATGAATGTGTGCCTCAATGCAATAATGCTATTGATTTATGTAAACGTTTTATTAGCCACTTTCATTTCTTAGTTGGAAAGAAAAATGTTGCAAACATCCATTTTCATATTTTTAGGATAATGTGCACAATCATGTTAATTGAATTATTTTCAAATTTTTATTACAAACAATGTTATAGTTGGAAAAATTGAAGCAGCTCATCGATAATTTTAGTTTAGCTTGATTGAAAGTTAAAAAAGTTTGTAGTTGTCTTATTTTGCTCCGAGTACTCTAAATATCCTCGTTGCCTTCGAAAAAATGCGTGTCTTAAGTTCACATTTATGAAGACACGCTTGTCTGTGGCTTAAGACTTACTTTCTTGGCCCGCATCGTGTCTATCACACTCGTTGCGCTCGTGCGCTGACCTCACTCTGTGGTGTCAGAAAATAAGACTTATATTTCAGAAAAGAGAGCATAAGTGTGAAATCGACACGGTACTCTAAAATCGCATACGATACTCGTGCCATAGGGGACCCTTTTTAGCTGGACTGGCAGGGCCCGTGTGGAGCTAGCTGAACTGCACAGGGCAAACAATTTTTACTTTCGATACTTGTATCGTAATATTACTTTACGTGTCCGGGCGTAGATATGATTTTTCTACTAAACTCTTCTTCAGCTCTTATTGTTTCTAGTTTTGAAAAAAGTTGCATGCAGGACTTGAAAGCACAAGAAACTTAAGTTATCAACAATGTTGCGGGTTTTAGATCAGCGTACTGTAAACAACTATTTTTAAAATTGTTTATTTAACACAGCTCCTACATAAAATAATGAATGTGATAAAGCAAAAAATTAGTGGTGCAAGATAATTTTTTTGTGGTTTTGGTGTAGCAGCGTAAGTTTTAGTACTTTCCACGTGAACCAAATTTTCATTCAAATTTTTTTTCATTTTCAAACATTTAAATATTGTTCAACAAACTTATAGCTAAACTGATATATTGTAAATCTTAAATGTCGTGTAATTCGTAACTCTACCCTGGCAGAATGCTGCACGATCTGGTAAAATAGTCAATCCAGTTATCAATCACCTGCGATGAATATATATAATTTTTTATAAACACTTTTTTATTCAGTTTTTATAACAATATTAGGTTTCTTAAATGTTTCAAGACACTTATGTTCATTCATGATGTATTTATAGTATTCGAAAGTAAAAATAGTTTTAAGTTTAAGTAATTATTGAATCAAAGGGGTGTCTGCAAACTGAAAGATTTACGTTTTCTGTCTTTGATAATATTTTGAATATCAACAACACTTTTGTTTAAGTGTATATACCCATTGAAAAATTACCAATTTTATGTTATCAGAAAATGTTTGTAGAAACATTTTTAAATGTATGCTAAATTTCTATAAATGAAAATTTTTCTTAAAAAAGTATTCGTTGCAACTACAAAAAACATGTTTTTTATGAATTTATCATAAAGAATTAACGATATCAGTCATTATAGGTAAAATAAAGTTACTCTTAAATTTGGAGGGATTCGCAAAAAGAGGGGTTTTGTTCAGATCGAAATATTAAACTTAAAAAAACTGTTTGGTTGTAAAGGAACTGGCTATCGTTGGAACTTCAAACAACATTTTTTTAATGAGATATAGAACACAGCCAAAAAATCAAAATTTCAATCCAGTTTTTTGAAACATATACTAAATATTTCTCCAAAAGGCTCTATGGCGGCCTTAAGGATATCAAAATGAAATTTTTTGAGTTAAGGTTTCAACCAACTACGAAACTTATAATTTAAATTTCTGAACCAAATTTTAAGAGGTGCTCTTGAAAGTAAAAGCAATTCAAAACTGCAAGAAAAAAGTGATTTTTAAACAAATTTGAAAGAAAATGCTTCCTTAAGTGGTCGAATACTGTCAGGTTTACTTTTTACTATATTCATATGGATTATAAAAACTGAGATATCGATCAAACTCAGCGAAAATGTTTTTTCCATGAAAATTATAAAATAAATAAAACTAGCGTTATTTCATTAGCTAGTAGCTTTCTCTTAAATATTGATTTATATTCTATTTATCGAAACGTTAATTTATATTTTCGTTCATTGACGTTACATCATTCATGACTTAACAGAAATTATAAAAAATTAAGTTACTGCTCAAAACTTTGTCTTTGAAGCTGATAACACAAATATTTGGATAAAACCTTCGAACCTTAATGGAAAATTGAAACAAAATTGTTCCTAGCAATTATAATAAATAAAATAAAGGTAATAACATGGATTTGCTTAATTAAATTTTGTGTTTCTATCATCAAAGATATTCAATCTATCAATTTGTGATTAAATTGAAGCTTAGAACTTTAACATTCCTAATTTATACACATCTAAAAATCAAAAAGATAAGAAAATATTATTTAAAAAAAACTGAAAAATAAAATAAACAAAATATAAAAAAGCACGAGTTCTAGTAAATGCATTTTTGTGGCTTCATTCAAATTAGAAGAAATGAAAACTAATTAGGTTCTGTCGGAAAAATTTGCTCAAAATCGTGTATCAATACGTATGAGGTTACAATATTTTGTGTTCTATTTTTTCAAAAGCTGTGATAAATCTAAGAAAAAATGTTTTCGATATAAAATATAAAAGCTCGATTGATCTTGTTTTAAACCGATGTTAAAAAATTATTGATAATAATTTGTGAAGGTAAAAATACTCAGTTTAAATACTGATTAAAAATAAATGTATAATTTTTAGAATAATATTATTTTATAATTAATTTTTTTTACACATGACCGATGACATTATTTTAAACACGCGTCATATGTGCAGAGTCGACGTAGAATGCCACATATGCACGCATCAAAAGTAATTTGAAAATGTCATTAAAAACTTTGTACGTTTCGTTGTTTTGTAATTGAAAAAAAAGAAAAAAAGCAGCATAAATAACATATAAGAGACCAAGTAAATTAAAGTTAAGAAACTAAGTTAATACGAATGCATTTTAACGAAGCCAAGTAGTTGGACAGAAATTACGGCAATTATTATAGCAAAAGTCCTTGTGTGCACAAAACGTGATTCAATTTTTCTCTCAGTGCCTAGCTATGCATTATAAAGTTACCTGCTGCTCGTATAATTGGCTCAATTTCTGTAAATACACTTCGGCAGCGCTCGAGCCGCTGAGGAGAATAATAATCGAAACGATATTGAATTAATATTATAGACGTTGGCTCGATGCAGGCAGGGAATCATTGATTCATGTTGACGATTATATTGAATATAAAATGTTTATTGGAACGAGTCGTTTCTTCGGCAAAGCAAATGGGATTCGAGTAGTATATAGCCATTCGCAAGGGAGTCATGAAAGACTGCATCAGATTTTTTCTGCTTAAATTCAATGATGCTTGATTAAAGCTGGTCAATGCAGCATGTCATGTATAGAGAAACACGTATAGGCTTTATAGAGTCTTTTCTCTGGGGCGTAATGAAATTGCACGAGGAGTTGCAGCCATTAATGTACTTTGCGATATTGCTGTGTGTACATGCGAGCTATAGCCGCTTGCGCGATACACTCTTATGCCGAAGAAGGAAGGAGTCGTGAGCGTAGAGGGAGAAAAAGGGAGCATGCAGTAAGTAAGAAAGAAAGAGAAGCTATACACACACTAACTCATTAGGTTTATGCCCCGCCTCTGGCGTTCGACGAACGTTTGGGCCAATCGGATCCTCTTGGATCGTAATCGCACCTCTCTCATGTTCTCTCGTGTTCTCTCGTGCTCGCTCATGCTCTCTCATGCTCTCTCATGCGCGCGCGGCTGCAGTTTAATCTCAGCCGGCTCTGCTTAAAATACAAATCCAGATGGCAGTGCTGGCGTCGATGCATTTTGCGCTATTATAATCCTATGCCGCGGCACAGGCGCAATAGCAAAGCCGTACGTTGCACCGCGAGAGCCGGTCGCGGCGGCGGCTATCTCTTTTCACCTCGTTGCAGCTCGTCACGCTTATGTGTGCATGTACTTGGACGGAGAGCCCCACTCGATTTTCCGAGCTCAGGCCACTTTGCCAATGTGCGACGGGAAATGCGCTGCGCTTTCACACCTTGTTCGATCGATTGCTCGCCTTAACTATATTGCCAGCAGCTCGTTCAGGCTTATTGCTAAATTTACCTTTTTTCTCTTCCTCAATTATTTCGCAGCTTTCCGATTTATAATGCCAATTCGCTAGAAATGCGAGTAATCGTTCAGCGAAGTATATTTAATGCATCCATCTTTATAGTTGGACTGCATCATACACGGCTCGAGATTTATTTTGCAAATTTTATAATGATCGAGCCCCAGAGTATTTTTGCTTCCAATATAGCGTGATACTTAATAGGAAGATCAGTTGCAGAAATAAACTTTTGAAATTATTTAATTAAATCACCAAAATTTTGCCACAAAAACATCAATTTTGCCAATCGAACCCGTACAGTATCTCGAGAACTAAAAAAACGTGCATTTTTTACCTTTCAAATTGTTCTAAGAAATCTTTATGATTCCGCAGTGACTTGCGTGCGCGCAATTTTAAAGAGTTTCGAGTTTATCATAATTCAGTTAAGATTTGTTAGCCTGGTGGTTTCATTTGAAATTACTTACACGGGACTAAATTGAGCTCGCTGCTATGTTGGATGTTATTTTTGAAAGCCTAAGGGAACCACGGAATTACTTTCATCTGTGTGTATATGTATATAACACGCTATAGGATCAATTTTTACCGAATGCGGCAATCGTCCAGTACATCTAACCAATTTGTGGATGCGGATTTCTAGTTTTTTAAGCACATGCAAACTCGTAGTTTTTTCAAGCTTTTATCTGAAAAATTCTACTTAATTTTTTATTTTATTGCTAGCGACTAATTTCGTTTTTTCAACAAGGTAATCATTTTTCGCAAGACCATCGAAATATTGCATTTACAGGAAGAGTCTGTGGCTTGCAACATTTTTAGGCACTTTACGAATACTTCTATTATTAATTTTTATTTTTTTTTTTCGTACAATGGATCTTAGAAATCGTCATGAAAATTATTAAAGCTTATTTTAACTATTTTGAGCAGAAATTTATGATCAAATTCGTTTCTTGTTTTTATTCTCTGTAGAATATAATGTTTATTTTTATACTAAAAACAAAAAATACAAAAAATACAAAAAATATAAAAAATCACATTTATCGACCGAACTCTTGGACAATAAAGATAGTCGATTAATGAGAACAGTTAAATTTTATATAGATATATTAAACTTCAAAGGTAAATTAAAATACACTATGTATTATTTTCGTATCATTTCCGTTATCATTTAATTCAAATTCAACAAAGGTCATTCATTGCAGTAGGAGTGAAATTAACTGAAATTCTTGGTACATCTTAATAAGTATATAAAATTCATATAACATCAAATTAAGCATAATAATGGTTCAAATTCGGATAATGAAGCGTTTTTATTGTAGTTTTGCTAGCGTATGTTGATTTTTTAAATGAAATTTTTAAAAATAGTAAGATATAATTTTATCAAATAGACAGAAACTCCTTAAGAAAGCATCAACGCAAAAAATATTTTTGCAATAACATTTTAAACAAGCATTGATAATTTTTATTATAATAGTCTTCAAGGCCAGTGGATTCAAAAAGTATGAATATTTTTATTGTGTCAAGAATCGCCATAAAATATTTAAGTAGATCTGTAATCCGTATCTTAGAGACTCTTGAAGATGGTATCAGAGGCAATCCCTAATTTCTGAAATCCGATTTTCGTTTAAAGCTCGATAAGATATTTTGCAAGTATAATACGTTTAGTTCACGTACTTACAGTGGTACAAGTTTGGAAATTATCGTTTTTAAGTTTATAACCCAATTGTAAAAAGAATTTTAATGCTTTGGTCAAGCTATATCATCTCTGCGCTTTCTGTATATGAGAAAAAACCACGAATGAAATGGCATTTTCAAGGGAGCAAAAGGTTGTTTCTCGGCTATATTGTTTGACGGCGATCTCTTGAACGGCAGCAGACAAGAAGTAAGTAAACGAAACTGAAATGGCCGAGAGTAATCGTTGTTGCACGCGAAATCGTTCGGAGAACGGATATTGAATTGCCGTACTGGGATTAAAGCTGCGATTCAAACCTTTTCTTTTCTCGCTCGCTCGTTCGCTTACTCGGTTTTTCAACTCTATTCTTATTCATTGCAGCATTCCTTCCTCCAGATTCTCGATTTATTCTATCGTGCGTTAACCAACATCCACTCTTTTATCAATGATTTCGATTTTAGACTTTTAGAATTAAAAATTCTTCGGAACGAGTCGTCTTAAATAACTTACCTCGCTCTTAACATCTTTGACTGCGCTCTGTTATTGATAATCGATCTATCAGAATCTTAAAATCCAACGTTTCTTTCGACAGACAAATGAAAAAGAAGTTGTGAATTTTTTATTGTTACTCTGTTTCTTTTTTCGAGTAAAAACAAAATGTGTAGTTTTCGGTAAAATGTTCAAGATCATAAACACTTGGCTTTCTTTTTTCTAAAGCTTTTCCGCGAACGTGTAAAAAAGGCGAGTTAGCGAATTGCGCATTGCCGCAGTCGTTTCAGTTTGTGCATAACTACTGTTTGGAAGTGCTGTACTATTTTTCTACGTGCTGCATTCACAGCTCGCGTACAATTATTTTTATCTCAGAAATTCATCAAATAGTCGCCGTAAACTGTCACAGTCTTAGAAGTAGGTGCTTTCCTCCCCAACTGCTAAGCAAATTGACATATGCTTCTGAAATTATCCATCGGCGAAAGTAAGGTAAAATGCATCTTATGTAAGTATAATTCGATTGACTTGTAATCATTTTTTTTACTTTATTAGGAGATCGAGCGCAAAATTTGTAGCCGATAAATTCGTAATCAGAGTAATTTAGCGGCTGAAAATTGTGTTGTCGAAAATAATCGGCTGGGAATTTGTCCGAGCAATCGCGGTGAGCTGTCGAAACGGTAAAATTGATTAGAATTCAATAATGGAGGAGCGAGGTGAATAGACGCCAAGTGACAAAGATAGCTACGAAATGAATGTAGACTGATCGGCTTATTGATTCAGCTTTATGTGCTATTATTGAATTTTACATCGCTCGTCGAGCTGCATTCGATCGAATCGAACATTTGTGCAGTCGCACTGCTCGCCCCGATCGACACGTTTCGAGAGAGAAATAACCGCACGTTGTCTTGTATTTTTCTCCCAGCCTAGAAGATATTTTGATGCGCAATAGGTGCAAGAGTTTAATTGACAGTAAGACCGAGGTACGGGAGAGCCCAGCCGGTCGTTCGTTTGCATGCGGCAGGCACAATCACCGCAGCGCGTCGCACACACTTGGGTTAAACTTGCAATATTCAGGCATTCGCGTAAAGACGTGAAAAATCTCACGCTTTTACGTTCGTATCAAATGCAGGGAGTCGCTTGTATAACACTCGAAAGGGAGTTGCATTAATGCAATTTCTCAAATAAAAAGTCCAAGAGAGAAGAAGGCAAGGGATATAAACGTATTTAGTGCAGGTAATACAAAGGGTTTCGAATTTCGACTGGGACTGGCTCGGATGATAATGATGATGGCTCGATGATATAGCCAAGTGTTTTTCTAGCCTATACTTTGGCAAAGCGAAATATAATACACTCTCTCTGTCTCTCTCGTCCAGGATATATCTTTGAAGCATTTACCAAGCTCATTCAGAAACGTTTAGCGGACCAAGTCGAGCATGGCAATTTATCCAAATAGGTGGGGGAGTGCAGAGTGCAGCGCAGTATATGCACTCACAACTGAAAGATAGTACCGAATGCAGCAAGAGAGAGAGAGAGAGAGAGAGAGAGAGAAAGAGAGAAAGAAAGGAGTAGGGATCCCAAAAATCGTTTCATAGTAAAAAAAGGGGTAAAAGTGCTGTGCAGTGTGCAGAAGACGTGTGCGCGCACAGGCATTCGTATATCCTCTCCCTCTCTCGCTCTGTAAAATTGCTCGACCATTAGCCATATACACTGCTACATTATTACGTTTGTTTCTCCTCGTTGGCCTTTTTTTATTTTCAACTGAATGTATGTATGCACATACGTACGTACGTACACGTTGATACATAGGAGGCTCGAGCGAACGAGCGAGAGAATAAGGCCGCCATCTTGCGAGATTGTAACGATACGCGTGTATGATATATGTACATTAATTGAATTGCTGCCAGAGAGCCGGGATAATGCGGCTCTTTCGTGAAATTACACGCGACGCAATTCCTGTCGGAGAAAAAAAAGTATCACAGATATGTATACGTATACGTGTGCGAGCTGACTTCACGTACACGAGAACTCGTGTGCGTGTGTTGGAATCGTTGAGAAAAAGTCATAATTGCGTGGGCTACCAATCAATCCCCACGCGCGCACACACGTACTTATCCTACACACGCAGAGGATCGCGCGCCCGACAATATATAGGACGCATGTAAGCGTTCGCATATATACAGACGGCGTATTCTTTGGCGAAAACCACGAGTGCATTATAATATATGGTAGAGAACGTCACAATCTCTCGGCTGAAATCTATCGTTGGCGAGATTAAAACCATTATATATCGTTGTCGGAAATGATGCATTCGTCTTTCTCTCTCTAATGAGTTTCGTTTTTTGCCGCATGATTATAATATTGGCCTGGCGGATGGATCTACACGTTCTCGTGTATGTGTGCGCGCGCGCGCGCGACCGCAATCGGCAATCACACGAGTGGCGCATTATATACGTATCGCAAAACGATCGATCGATCGCGATCGCATATCCATTGCCGATCGATTGTCATTAGATTGGCAATTGCGAATATAAGTATGCCTGATCTTTGACCCAGTCGGAGCAGCCAGTATGCTACCTTGGCGTTTCTCTTGCTCTCCCTCTCTTCCTCTCGCCGAGAGAGCACTTTAATTTAAGTACTATCCGCTGTAGTGTATTTTATGCATTGAAAATCAGCTGCGATTCGGGGCTAGTGAAGGTATAGGTGCTGCGGCCGAGCGAGCATTAAATTAAACAGGTCGTTGTTGTCTTGCTTTTTTCCTCTCGCGATATTCAGCGCTCGGCCTCTCTTGGGCTCTCGAATCGCCTTGAGAGCGTTCCGCTGTCGTTTGCAATCGGAGGCATAAAGTGTCCGTACATAAAGCAAAGTCTCCCGACTTGACTGCCTGCTTTAGCCTTCCAGCCGCGCACTGCAGAGATGCGCACAGCAGCACACGAGGATATGCCCTCCTGCTCACGAGCACATACACATACACACTTACACACACGTACACACACACATACACTCGCATACCCTCGCAGCACAAGAACACAATGTTGCAAGAGAGAGAAAGAGAGAGAGGCCTCACTTATGCTTTTAGTCGTAAATAGCCTCAATATACCCCAAACCGCAAACTCTATATACAGGCGTCCTTTATACACACCAGCGAAATATCATTTCTTACGTATACTTATTTTTCTTCTTACGGTCAAAATTACAGTACGCGTCGAGTCCGATTCAGCTATGGTGCGTGCAGTCTGGATGCCATGCATTTACACACATACGTATATATGTATACAGACTCACACAAGTTTGCGCGCGCCGAAATTAATGATGTATTTTCATTTTGTCATTTTCTCCGCTCGGTGCACGCCACTGGGAGAACAATTTCGAAAAATATCATATCCAAAGCTGCACGTGTGCGTGCATATACGCTCGGAATGAAGAGAGATGCTTATTCCCGCAGTTGCTTGAATAAATTCGACTTGATGAAGAGGCGACCTTTTAACATTCCACAGATAAGACTGCTCATAAGCGCACATCCAATGATTTCCTTTTTTAATGCAATTTTCGATGCTCCCCAAAAAAAACGTCTTGCTTTGTTCTTCATACTGCTTTGACGTAGATAAAAGTTGAATTAAAATTTCTCGCTCACATTTACACACGCAGGCCTATAGGTAAACGAGCCTTAGCAAAATGCATACAAGATGTACACACAAGCTTTGTGTACAGTGCCCCTTTAAAGGCACGTTGACCGTGTGTAAAGTCCATTAAGCTTTTTTGCTGTTTCGATGAGATAGCTTTTGTGTGTGTGTGTGTGTATATAAGGTGGTTAAAAGCAATGAGGCTGCTTTAGTCTCTCCTTCTCTCCCTTCTTTCTCGCTGTTATCGTGATACTATCGCCTGAGTAATAGGTGTCGTTTAATACTACTATCTGTTCGCTCACCGTTAATTGAGAACCAGATTAATGAAATGTACGCTTTGCCGCGAGTGAAAAAGTCTGCGCTCCGTAGCAACTGCCTTTTACCTTACTCTTTGTATGCATCGAGATGTCTGTGCCTACTAACGAACTAGTTTTATCAATATGATTTCATACTCGTGCGCGTGTTTACACGGATATAAATATACATCCTCCATAATTTTATTCACTACGGCATATTGTCAAATTGTTATGCATTTCATCTCATTGTTTCCATTCTAATTTAATTTTTATTAATTATTAACATTTTTATAATACTTTATACAGTTTATATAGTTATTCTACAAACCTTGCAGGTATAGGACGACATCTGTTTTTTTAAATTGTTTCTCTATACGTTGTATTTCTCTTAATCCAACTTAACCTCTGTTTGTAGCGTACAATAACATCTCTAGTGGTAATTTTAATTTACCGACTGAGCATTTACCCTTAAGCTGTTGATAAATTGGTCATCAGTGTTATTTACTTACGATAATCAGCATAAATATAATAATATATTACGAGAAACAACATAGGAAGCGTTTGGTAGGTTATTGAAGTTTAAAAACGTACTTCTACAATTTCTTAAAATCGCTCTCAAAATTGCAATCATATTTATAAGTTGCTAACTTTGCCCTCAGGGTAAACTGGCATCTACTAGCTTACATGCCGACTACTAGAAGACACCGTGTAGCGTAAGCATAGCTTCTCACAGCAAACCCTTTCAAACGAAATTTTTCACTTTTGAACAACTCTGCCAATACTACGCCTCTGTCGCCGGCGATTGACGCGGATGCTGCCACCACCGCACTGGCTTCAGCCTCGGATCATCTCGGCATTGCGACGTTCGACTTTTATCATATGACATCGCATGATGAACTCTGAAAAATTCTAGTCTTCTAGCTGCGGCTCTGATGGTGTATCTGCATCTGTGCTGCGCCTTAATCTTTCATTCGTGGGGGGAAATTTTTTATAAAAGTTTTTTTATAATTTCTTCTTTTATTATAAATTCAAATTCTTATAATCATTTACTTATAATACCTTCATTCATAATAGCATTTACAAAGTATACACCAAGCTTTCAACATATTAGCTCGAGAAGTTCCTGACGATTTCAAACCTACCTATAAGTATTTTGAAATAGTACTTTATAAAACAGTGGCATTAGCAGATTATGGCACGTGTACAATGTACTGTTTTACAGCACTGTGCTAAGTTCACATTTATGCCTCCTTTTCAAAGTTTTTATTTTCGGTTACATTAGTTTTATGTTGTGTAGTTAGCAATGAAAGCTAGGCAGAAGAGGTAGTTGTCAATATAGTTCGACACTGCTTACGAAAACTAGCACTTCTCCATTTAAATTAACATAGAAAAGTGCTAGTTTTTGTAAGCAGCGTCGAGTTGGTTTTATAGGACTGGAGGAACTGCCAATTTGTTTATCCATTAATGCTGTAAGAGAAAAGCACATTGTAGTATAATCAATATTTCTTAAGATTCATAAAATGATTGCTTACCAGTTAAGTTAGAGAGATTTTTTTGTAATCCTTCAATTGATCCTCTGAATATTTTGATATATATTTGCAGCATTCCTTTTAACGGTCCTTGCTTTTTTAAAAGTTTTCGTTTTTTTGTCGACTCATCATCTGAACTAGAAGACATTTTTTTTGCTCTAAAATTTCTGTCTTTTTTTTCGCTTATCTAAATTTAGCTTCGATATTAGAATTTTTTTCACATATGTATACTTTTTCAAGAGCCGTTTTTCATAAGAATTCACAGTTAGGAGAAGAACATGATGATGAAATGATAAAACAAAAGTTGAACAACGCGATTTAGAGATAATTTTTAGAAATAATACATAAATTACCTGTTTTCCAAATAACTTTTTCAAGTTTAGATACTTTCCAACCATTGGCAGGAGTTGGTCTTATGAAATTGTATTCGTAGAAAATGATTCACAAATTTTTTTTCTTCTATTCTTCATCCGGAATTCAGGGACAGCTTCACACTCATTATTTTCAAATAATACAATAAGCCATTCACCTTCATCAGGCACATCAATTTCAATTTTTTATTTGCATCCTGCAAAAAAAAGTAACAGTACATTTTCTCACAAGGGGGAGAAATGAAACTTCCGCATTCACGTGATAATGATGCCAAGGCATCAAAAAAATTTATATAAACTAAAGTAGTAGGCTAGATCATTCAAGCAACAAAATGGTAAATATTATGTTTCTAGGTCAAACTGGCCATAGCAACCTGTGCATCTGCTGAAATCGCAGAAATGCTTCTTCTAGCCTACGTGCGATGTGAAAGAGTAAAAACTTTTGCCAGAGGGATGGAGAAACAGTCTATTTCTCAACGGGTGCGGCTATGAGTTTTGTTAAAAAACCATATCTGCACCAGTTGATGATACTATTTTTTCCTATGAGAGTCTAAAATACTCAACTTTGTTATGCTAATTTTTTTCAAATTGAAATTTTCAATTTCAAAGGTTCAAATAATTCAGTGAGACAACAAGATTAAGGCAATTAACATGCCCAACGGTTCTATTACTCCATTTATCTAGATCTGGAATTGTAATTTCAGCCCAATTTTGTTTTTTAGGAACATTACGGAGGCTCCCGTGTCTTATACCTAACTAGTCAAGTTGAAATGCGCAGTACGCACTGCGCAGCCTAAAATTCACAAAAACACCGAAAAAAACGTAATTTTTTCCTCTTTAATGCGAGAAATCTCGATTTTTTTCCTGGTTATATATATTTTTGAAAGTACCATGAGAAAGATGAAAACTTCTTCTTTCAACCCAGTATAGTCTTATATGTAAAACTTTACATTTTGTGTTAAAAATCATGCTTCGAAAATACAATTGACGCCGTCCACCATAAGAGCCATGTTACGGGTGCTCAAAAAGTTCCAACTTTGAATTAAAATATCTCGAAATTTTGCCTGGTTACCCCCCAAAAGAAACATACCACGAGATTCAGCATGATTTCGTCTTTAAGAAAAGTCATGTCTCATTGATGGAACTTGGGGCAAGGGAGCCTCCTTAAAAAAAATAAATACTGGGGTATCATAAACAAAACAGGTAAGGTTCGGAATTTGTATAAATGTGCAGCAACTTAACCGTGCAGTTAGGAAAGTCTGTCATTTCTCCGAATGTCAGCTTCGCAAAAAAGTTGCTCAACGTCAGAGAAAGCGTCGTCAAAGCGTCGTCCTGTGATGAGATGCTCATATTCCGGCGTACAGAAAATCGTGCTTATTACCCTACTCCACGGGAAAACTTTTATAAATATCGATTATTGAATAATTTTAGTCCAATTCTGAAGCTGATAACACTCCTCGTCCGCACGTGCGACAACAGCTTGCTCGTTCTCCGTAGCAATTACCGAATTTAATAATATAGTTCTGTGAGGTTTCGTTTGGTTTGATGGATTATTGGCTACAATCGCAAACTTAAAATAGTATTTTATGCCCCTAAATCAATTATGAAATAATACATTATGCGGTATGCATGATTACTATAATAGTTAATTTCATAACAAAAATGTAAATTTTTATTCACATTAAAAAAATGTAAACTTTCATGTTGAGTTGTTTAATTTCATTTCAATATTCTGAAATAAAATAAATAAAGATACTCCAACCTCATATTCTTGAAAGTATATACTCGTTCGATAAAAATTTGGAACGCATTTTGTGTGATTATAAATTTGTTACAAAACAACCAATGTAACTTGTTTTTATTTTAACGCTGCTATCGAAGAAAGCAATAGAAAGTAATAAAATTTCAAGTAATTCTACTAATATACCAAATAAACTACATACCAATGAAAAAGCAGAGCATTATGAACTGATTTATTTAATGGAATCACTTTGCTGTACGTTAGACAAGCCAGAAAAGCGTCATGGGGAGATTAGGTTAGGGACACATTTAGGTTTTTTCTTCAACTTATCAATGAGTGCAGGAAGTACAACTTCGCAATGTAAGTTTAGAAATTTTATTCAAAAAATTTGGTTTAAAATATCTTGCTTTCAATTTAATTTTAATCGTGTATAATCATGATGTGAAAAAATACATGTTCATTTTCACTACGAATCATTCATGCACAGTATATAACATATTATACATACTCCTCCGTGCTCCTCCGCCTCTGTTCAAAAACGGCATTTTGTGGTGTTTCGTTCATTTTTCACGTGATTTTTGCACTTTTTTATTATTGCTCCTCCGCCACCCAACTCCTCCTTCGCAGCTCCTCCACCGTTACTCTTTTCTTTCCTGAGTTTTTTATAGCGTACGTTGTATTGATATTTGCATTGAATATGTACAAATATATTAAAAAATCTATTAGTGTCGAGAATTTAATAGGTGAGGAAGAAGAATAGGTTAGCTAGTTGTTTTGAATATGGGTGATTGTCACGAAAAAGTCGTTTTTTCACTGCGTTTTTGGATTGCACCTTACTCCAACATTTACCCCATGTATAATACCTCATTTTATGCGTATGTGTACCTAGAATTTGAATATCAATGAGGGACTACATCAAGTTACATTAAGCACATCAAGAGGGACAGTAATCATAAAAATTACACTCCGTAACAAAATCATCGCATCAATCAATTTTCAAATGCATTTATCTTCCTCTATTTTGATCGTACCGAGACGAATTTTTTTTTTATTTCTTGGAAATTTTGTCCTCTTT
>CACVKI010140459.1:0-29893 GCA_902732785.1 Trichogramma evanescens | reverse complement strand
ACACAATACACGTAGCACACACCGGGCTTTATTTACAAACACAACACTTCGCGCGCGAACAGATCGAAAACTCGCGCGACGGATCAAAGTGTAGTATTCGGTAGGAAGAAAAAATTTTTTTAAAACATCGAAGTGATTCTTTGAAAACCGGCACTTAAAGCAATAGCTTATTTTTATAGTGTTTATTAGGCCTAGCTCTGCGGTGCTGCAATGCAGAGAAGACCCGTGGCAAAGCCGGAGCAAGCCCCAGGCGCTATGCCGGTTTTCAAAAATCAGTTCGATATGCTAGAAGTCGTATAGACTTCGTATTAGATATCAAGCTAATAAGAACAGATACTACACTTTGATCATAGCCAAATAGGCCGTGAAAGCGATAACTGTTGTAGAGTTTTGATGGGTTATAAGGACTAAACTTTACTTTTTCGCGTTCGGATTCGATTATGACATCTAGCGGTTGAATTCGAAACTGATCCCCACTTGTTTCGCAGCTGTACTTCAGACAGACACGAAAGACTGCTGTACGCGGAGTCTTACCTCACGATTCATTTTAAATGAAATAACTCAAATCAAATTAGAAAACCGTGTGCATCTTTCAAATAATAAATAGCGTGATTGACTACTTCCGATCAGTAAATGATCACTTTTAGATATACATTAATTATTTTTTTTCTTGTCATATGCTGCTTGGTCATTAAAAACAAGATGCATCATTCTTTAAATAATTGTATAACGTGCATACCAATGGATTTTTAATTGTTTTTCATAGTATATTTTCCAAAATAGCCATTCACTGGTCCAACTATAATCTACGTTTTCAAAATTAAATGCATTACAATTGGTTCAACATTGTTTATCTCTCTCTTTGAATGCATTCAATTTTTCGAGCATACCCAAGATAAATCTATGTAGCTAGCATTAGAAGCTGTTACTGCTACAAAATTTGAATTTGATCAATCATTTTTAAAAATATAACTGTTTAAAAAATTGGTAGCTCAGTTAAAATAATCACTAATTTCGTCAAGAAGGGCAAAAACAAACATTTTACTATATATTTTAGAAGTCAAACTATAGAGTAGAGATAAATTACGTCGATTGCAATCTTTGATGGGATATACGATATTTACACGCAGCATAACGTTGCACCGGCTTTGATTCAAGAACTGTCTCTATCTTGACGATATATGTAACATTACATTTTCAATTTCGGCGAGCTCTCGTAATTAGAACGCCGTGACGTCCTCCTCGTACATACATAGACGGTAATACAGAGATAATAAGCGCTCGATTAAAATTAATTAAGGCGATTTTACCTGGCGGAGGAAAAAAAAAGTGAAAAAAAAGCTCGAGAGAGCTCGAGTGCGCACACGTAATATACACGTTTGTACGTAAATACAACGCCGTGTTTGGCGCGCGGTATGGGATGCATGAGCGACATCATAGATGCCTGTGGCGCGTCAGTGGCCTTTTTTTTTCATGCAAATATACCCGCCAGGGCTCTGTGTAATATTTTTCACGTGCGCAGGCAATTTTTTTTTTTTTTTTCATTTTTTCGTTTTGTTCGCTCGTCACGGGCCGTGTCTCGCGCGCCACAGCGAAGACGCGCGTATACTATATCGGGCGCGCATTTTATTTGTTTCACGCGTGAAACGCATCATTGTTTGGCCCGCGCGAGCACTTTACAAGCGGCGATCATCGGATTCTATTTTTTTTTCGCCGCGTTCGACACTTTTTAACCCTGCGCTAGCGCATCGTATAATGTCCGGGTGAACGTACGAAAAAAGAGTACATGTCTATACCCGAATCGCGTTACACATTGGCTCTCTCTCTCTCTCTCTCTCTCGCAATTTCCGAACGCGCATGCATAAATAGCTGCGCGCAGGGCCAAGATTTATAATATACTACTATATATCTACGGGGCCGCTCGGCGGCGATGCTCGCCCCGCCTACATATAGCACTATGTGCACCGCACCTAAGAGAAAAGGCAATTATTAATTTATTTAGCTACCCCCGCTAGCGCCAGCGTAATATATAATTTGAGCGGTGAGCGCGTCGGGGCGTTAATCACGCGGCCAACTCGTCCATTAGGTGTGCGCGTGCGTGTGGACATTTTAGCGATATTAGTTATCACCATGATGCACAAGTGATATCAAGTGTGCGTGTTGTGTATGTGTTTTTCTTCGTTACACCGCTGGGTACACGATGTAAAACATATAGCGACAGGATATATCTGTTATACGCTCGTCGCGTTGTATTATTATTATAGAGCTAACTTTGTGGCCGATTTTACGAAGCGCAGTAGTATATATAGTACACCTAATAAGTCGAGAGATGTAACTTTTTTCGGACCTCGAGCTAGTGCGCGATGACACTTTTTATTCACAGCGTCGTAAAGTTTTCGCCTTCGTCCTTCCCTTGCGCAGTGCTGCGGGTCCGGCCTGCGCTTGGGTACGTAGAATCGAAATAAATTTCATTTCGATCGCGGAAAATAGCTCGGCACACAAATAATATATAATCGCGCTGAGAGAGAGGGAGAGGGCGAGACTTTTGATTCACACATGCAAGAGAAACCCTTCTAGAGTCTATACTACTACAGTCCCCCACCCTTTCTCTCTCTCTCTCTATCTCGGTAATTAAATTTAACGCACGGCATGCTCATAGCAGCGTATTCTTTCGCTTGATATACACACCTCTTTTTCCTCTCTCTCTCTCTCTCTCTCTCATTCTCTCTTTTTCACTCGCAAAATTATTGAAACCTAACGAGTGCGCTAGCACTGCAGAGCGAGAGCTGCGTGGGTGGGTGGCTGCTTCTGCTGGTGCGACTATCGTGCACTCGCTCGATCCAACTTATATCTACTAGCTTACACACTCGCCGTGTCGCTGTTGCCGTATTAAAAAAATTTTATACACTCGAGCTACTTTATATATAGGAAGGGGTCCCACTTGTAATACAGACAATTAATTAATATGTGCGAGGAGGAAAACGTATTTTTTATTCATCTTTACTTTAAAGAATTATTATGTTTTTTTTTTGTTTTATCCACTGCGAACCCAGGCGAGCTGGGCCGAGTTTACAATCTGATATATTTCTTATACATATATGAAAAGGTCATCGACGCGCCAAAAAAAGTACAAAAAAATCAGAATCTTCTAAAAACATCGACGCGCGGCATAATACAGAAATACAAACGTTACACACCGTGAAAACGGCTATCGTCAGGTTGTACATATCTTAAATTTAAAACGTTATACATATTTGTAAAATTATGTACATTAATTTTAGACACACACTGGGCGTACACACGCGGGGGTGGAGATAGGCCTCGTAGCTTTTGTGAAACGTAGCCTCTCTCAAGATAGGAGAAAATAATCGCGAGGATCGATCGACGCTTATATAAGCTTGTCGTGCTTACAGCGCAGCCTTGGGGCCGTGGTACCGCTTGACGTGATGGTTGAGCTGGTCCATGGAGAAGAAGAGCGTGTTGCACATCACGCAGTTGAGAATGATATGTTGTCCCTGCTCCTTCTCTGGCATCTGCAGCGACTGCTCACTTTGATCGAAATCCTCTTCGTCGTAATCGTTCCGATCCGAGGTGACGTCCTCGATCCTCGACGGCGCGATAGCTGGCGGTGGCGTCGCCGGCGTCTTGCGATCGTCCTCGTACTTGTAGCTGCTGGCGAGCAGCAGCTGCGTGCCGGGCTGCGGCAGCTGGAAGCTGTCGTCGGCGTCCCCGCTGCCGTTCCCCGCCGGTACCATGGGGGTGCTCGTGTCCCTGGCCCCCAGTTCGCTCTCGAAGCAGTGCGCGGCGCGCAGGTGCTCCACGTAATTGCTGAAGTAGAAGAACGGCAGCTTGCAGTACTTGCAGAGGTGGCAGCTTTTCTCCGCGGCGGCGGAGACGGACTCGGTCGAGTGCTGGGCGTGCAGCATCTCGTCGGCGACGATGCGCTGGCAACGTTCGTCGAACTCGGGCGGTGCCAATTCTTCGTCGCCACCGTTGCTCGAGCCGAAGAGGGTGTGATCGAAGACATCGTCGTCGTCTTCTTCGTCGTCGTCGTGATAGTAGTCAGCCTCGACTGCGCCATCGTCGTCGTCGTGATAGTAGTCATCCTCGACGACGCCATCGTCGTGGTACGGATAGCTGCTGACCGAGGACAGCTTGTTCGCCGGCTCCAGCATCGTTGAAGGAGCGCGAAACTCGCGCTCGGCGCTCGATCGGAAGCTCGACTCGTCGTTCGAGGTGAGCTCGCCGCTCGAGGCATCGTGAACGAGGATCATGTGCGTCTCGACGCTGTGCGGCCTGAAGAACTCCTTCTTGCACACGGGACAGGCGTACTTGTGCTTGGGCAGCTTCTTGCGCGCCCACGCGGGTATCTTCATCGTCGACGCCGGTGGCTCACCTGCGTGAGCCTCGATCTGTTGCTGCTGCTGTTGCTGCTGCTGCTGCTTCTGCTGCTGCTGCTGCTGCTGCTGCTGCTGCTGCTGCTCGACCTTGACGGTTTCGTACAAATGATGCTGCAGCTGGGACTCGAGCTTGATCTGGCTGTCGTCGGGCAGCTTGCTGGTGAGCATCGACCAGAATCGTCTGCGTTGTTGCTCGCTGTCGTCGAGATCGTTCTCCTTGTCCTTCTCGCGATCATTTTGAAGCTGCTGCTGCTGCTGCGGTGACTGCACGTTCGGATAAGAGTAATTTCGACGATTCTCCTCGGCGACGATCGCTTTCACATGCGCCTCCTTCTCGGCACTAAGATTCGGAAACAAACGCCAAAATTCCTCGTTTCTCTGCAACCTTTGCTGCAGCTCCTTCTGGAACATCAAGCGCTGCAAAATGTTCTCGAAGTGGGCGCGATCCTCTTCCGAGCTCGTAGTCGTCATCGTCGCCGACGTCGCCACCGACGTCGATCTGAACGGCATTATCATCGTCTTCGTCGGCGTAACTTTCGTCGGCCAGGAGTCGGTCCAGAGATTGTAGTCGTACAAGGGGGCGTTGTCGGTCTTCTGCAGCATCGCCGCGAGCAAGTGGCTTCCCATGGTGTCCATATTTCTTCGCGCGCACACACGAGTTCGTTACTGTAGAGAAAACAAAAATAATCAGTCGTAGTAGAGGACGAGCCTTATTTCACTCGAGATAGCACTTACCTTGTCGATTTAAAAAAAAAAAAAGAATAAAAAAAAAGGGTTGAGAGCCCAAAGTCAAGATGAAACTTTTTTCCGTATTTGAACGTGTCTCCGTCGCGATGGCCTCGAAGCCACGAAATGTCAGTGTACGAGCGATCGGTTCGACAATTTTCGTAGCCCAAGTTTGCGGCTGTTACGCGCGTGTCGGCTTCTCTCTCGCCGAGGAGCTTTGTTGATAAACAAACATTCGTATTTAACGATACTAGTAATAAACAAAAATTTTCACTCAGCTCTACGCTGTCAGCGCGTGTGTAACTTTACAACACGTGCTCAGTGGCACATACTTGTATACACACGTTTACGCGCCTATTGTATCATATGTACATTAGAAATGAAATCTTATAGCTGCGTGACGCGTACGCTTCATTAAAAACTTTCCGGGTGGGGGGCCTTTCTCTCTCGCGAGCGTCCGAACGAAACGTCTTTATGACGCTGCATTTCAGGCAGCAGCAGCAGCAGCAAACGAATAACGAAACCTATACTAGTTCGTAAACGTGGAGCTGCAAAGCCTCGCTCGCTAGCTCGCTCTATCTCGAAACTATTTTAATTAAGATTTCGTATATAGCTCTCTCAACGTAGAACGGTTACGTAGTTGGGCTTTTACACACAGGCCTACATCGCTTTGTGCTGCTGCTGCTGCAGTTGTATTATACCTTAAACTTAATGTCAAGTCGATTGTTGCTCGATTTATATTGGCAAAAAACAATCGAATTATCCACGATAAATGTGCTTCAGGCTAAACGTGGATCCGAATTACCTGTAGAGCTTCGACGATCGAAATCCGCTTCTCTTTTTTCTTTCAGAAATTTTTCTCACCGCATCGCAACCGTTTGACCTGTTGCCTTACTCTCTCTCACAAAAAAGGATCGGATGCTTATCGAACTCGACGCTCGCCTCCAAAAGTTAAAAGTTTTCGGGGCTAGGAAATGCACAAACGATCGCATTCGCCTCGCGATCGTCCGAAAATAAGTAAAAAAAAAAAAAGTAAGACACATTCAGCGATATCTCCTCGTGCGCGCGAGGGGGAGATGGATCGTTATCTCTACATCCTATATACATACTCTCGACTTCCGGATAGATTTATAATCCCCTCGCCACTGTACGGATTTGGGAGAGAAAAAAAAGTAAGTGAGTTGCGCCGTTTGCGTTGCGTGCGCGAATATAATTACGGGATATATATCGACGCGCGCGCGCCTATACAAGTTCCTTCCTCGGAAAGAAAGTTAGGAAGTAGCCACACCGCCGTTTGCTGCTGCCACTGCGGTTATACTGCCGGGCGCATAATCGACACTCGCCACGGCGCACAGATATAACAACGCGGTGTGTTACATATTAAATACCCGGGTGTCCCGCGCGAGTGCAGTATACAGCGGCGGCAAACGCAGCAACGGCACAGGCTCTGATCTCGACCTCGAAATTGACACGTCGCGAATATAATTCTTATGCAGCAGCAGGAGACTCAGTGTCATGTATTTATGCACGCGTTATCTAACCCTCCCCGCGCGCGAGAGGCTAATGATCTCGTTCGCTAATTTTTTCTGTTTTTTTTTCTTTCTTTCCTGGACTCTTTCGTGCCGTCTATTTTCGCGGCTATTATTACGGTGAAAGTAATTATATCTCCCTTCCCTACCCCTGTTCCTGGCTAAGCGTGGCTATACTCTATACTATATACTCTTTGTCGTCGCCCGTGAAAATGTGTCTGAATTTGTTTGCGGCACGCGCGCGCGGGAAAGTTTTTCGGCCGCTCGTTTCCTCGATCGAATCGATATCAGGTCCGCTGCCGGCCTTTAATGCGCTCGAGCACGCGCTCTTGAAATTATATCGACGCACAATTGCGAGATTACGCGTTTCGTGGTAGTGTACGCAACGAAAACGATGCATTTTAAGTTTCAAAGGGGGCCCTCTCGATCGTACAGAAAAGAAAAGTATGAGCTCTATAGCTGGGCGATCGTCGAATTTTTCCGAGGAAAATAATTGGAACAAAGATGTCACTTGTAGTGAAAGCGTTGACCAATTTAAAATCGATCTATATTACCAAGAAGTAATGAATATCATAATACCAATTTTAGTGTAGCCACAAAGATTCTCGACTCTTTTCGTTGAATGCCAACGTGGGAGATATCTCAGGGAAAAAATTTCCCGTATCGAACGGGAAAAGCGATTGGATTGGGAAAACAAAGATGTCACGTATAGTGAAAGCGTTGACTAATTTAAAATCGATTTATATTACCGAAAAGTAATGAATATGATAATACAAATATTAGTGTAACCACAATGATTCTCGACTCTTTTCGTTGAATACCAACGTGGAAAATATCTCGGGAAAAAAATTTCCCGCATCGAACGGGGAAAGCGGATGAACACACGCAGCGCAGCAGCTGTGCTCGTGAATCGTGAACAGCTCCGTGAAGCTGGAGGCCAATTATGATCCATCGCCGTAATCGCGTTTCAATTCCTCAGCCTCGTACTCGGGAAGCTAATTGGGAGAAGAGTCCTCGGCGATGATTTTGCACTTGCGAAAAAATCCGAACCGACGAACAATTTGTGTGTGTACTCAGCTCAGCCTTAACGCACAGCTATATAGGCGACTAATTGACGATTCGCTACACGAGCGATTTGCTGCTGCTCTCTCGCTGCAGTACGGAGACTTGGGTCGCGCGCGAAACTTTTCTATATAGCTCCGCGCGCTGTCTGCTTTTTTTTTTTCTTCCCTAGTTTTATATACTCGTTTCTTTGAGTAAATGAAGCGTACACGCGTACGGCTACTATATATATTATATATATCACGCAGCGAAAGACCTACCTACACACAGGCACACGCGCATCGATTACAAAACGCATCGGGACTATTATGCCCTCAATTAATTTTGCTCGATTTATTTTCTCGGGCTATATACTTACCCATACCTACCAGTACAGTGTGCGACTTTTTTGTCGATTTCACCGGTTTTCAAAGTCTCGCTCGCGCAGCAGCGGCTGAAACTGGCTGTACCACTTTATATATTAGAAGCTGTGCATTACGTACTTTATTTTTCTATATAGACACTGGTTAGCTCCGCGCGCGACTCGCAGTGCGGGATAATTGATTTGACACTTTAGTGCTGTGCGCTGTGTGCAGCGAGTATATAATATCGATCTCCGCGAGCTGCGTATACGACCAAAATCTGTCTCTCTCTCATTATGTAATTGATCGAATTATATTATTATTACGCTCATCGAGTGACTAGATGCACGCAGCAGGTTCTACGATGACGAAACGCATTATATATTGTATTGTATTATATACAGGCACAAAGTGATCGATTGTGCAAACTGTATTAATAATATTACCCTATTGTAATTTGTAATTGCGTATATGTTATAATAATACACATATCTATGTATCTATAAATAGACGTAAAATAAAGGGGCTGGCCACGCGAGCTCGATCGTAATGGGAGAATTTCTAATATTGCCTTGCGCGTATCGCGCAAAATTTTAATAATCCTTACTGTAATATAAGCACACACACACACGTATGCCTTCGAGGCAATTCGTGTATTATACTCGGCGTGTGAACTCGCGGCGAGTGCAAGTGAGAAAGATATAGAGAAAGAAAAGGTTTATATTCGAGAGCGAGAGATAGCAGACGTTAAATATCCAAGTCGTAAAATCATTGTTGTATTACGATGATTTCAACGAGCTAAGCGCGATGAGCGAGCCACGTAAAATCTCTGTGTGTGCATTAAATTATAACTTATAAATCTCGACAGCGATCGCGTGCGTGCGCGAGGATATCATAATTTTTCGCTAGCCTATATGGTGCAGGAAAAAAAAGATACACACACACACGAGTTCCTTACGTAACAACAATTTTTCCTATTTTACTTTTTTTTTCAATATATTTTGCTTTAAAAAGATGTAAAAATAAATTGATTCCATAAGCGAAAGATTAATGGACGGATCGTATGTATAACGAGATCTCTCTCTCTCGCCGCGTGCAGCTATAGCTATATAGACCCGAGCGCGAAGATCGGCTAATACCAGACTCGACCATATACATGCATGTGGTACGCTCGACGCGTGTATACGTATGCATGTGCATGTGTTAGGCGCGGTTATTATACGTATTTTATCTTGCGTAAGCGTCTAGGCTAGTTCGAAGCTCGTTACATGCGCTCCGCGCCGAGGTATAAGGCCTTTTTTATCGAACGTGTAAAGTTGCACGTTTACTCCGTCGGGTCATCTGATTTTTTTCTTCTCTCTCTCTTTCTTTCTCTCTTTCTTATATAGGTATATGTACTAGTACAGTTCGACGAAAATTAATCCTATATTATAAGCATCCACACACACATGTACGGTATTAATGAAGACTAATAGATTACTATATGGGATATATATAAACGCATTTTCCCTTTTGGTCGTTGCTGCTGCTGCTGCTCCGGTCAATTGCATAATCGTTATTGATTATACGCCTCTATACGTTGCCCGAGAGAGTCGGGCACTTGTAAGTCATATTCGTGCACTAGAGGCGGATAAAATTCAAATTTCATGCCAGTGCGTCTATGTGTGTTGCCGCTGCTGCTGCACGTGTGAAAAGTAGAAAGTGTTGGATGCAATATTACGAGCTTAGTTTTCTCTTTCTCTCTCTCTCTCTCTCAAAAGCAGAGAATAGACTCGAAATAAATAGAGCTGCAAGCTCGCTCGAGCTCTTTGGAGCTGCAGCTCTCAAAATTTTGGAAGCGGATTTGAAAATCGGATTAGGCTAGAAAAATGTATATAATTTAAACGTCGTGTGTATGTATAGTTTTATATAGCTCGATCTTCGAGCGTTGATGCAACGTTATATATAGTAGTACAAAGGCAGGCACTGTAGAGTTGAAAACTCGTTTTACCGGAAATTTCGCGCGCCGCCGATAATTAAGTCGTACGTGCAGCAGCGATACGCGAGCGATAGGCCATTATGAAAAGGCCGATATCCGTTTTTCGACCCTCGATATGTGTCTAATACGCGCACTGTACTGTGTGAGAGAGAGAGAGAGAGAAAAAAGAAGTCTTATTTTTCTAATATTCGCGCGCAGCTCCGATTTAGATTTTTTGAGCGGATAATCGGAAAAAGCAATTTGATTCTATCTGAGCGCCAAGTGCACATTGCAGCTCGTATA
Source organism: Trichogramma evanescens (assembly GCA_902732785.1). Classification (NCBI taxonomy): domain Eukaryota; kingdom Metazoa; phylum Arthropoda; class Insecta; order Hymenoptera; family Trichogrammatidae; genus Trichogramma; species Trichogramma evanescens. The sequence continues at coordinate 19,575 of CACVKI010140459.1, read as the reverse complement.
TATATGTATACACACACTATATACTTTTACAGGCTACAAGTCATAGTTCCTCTTCTCGCAGCAAACTTTTGATTATTAAGACAAAAAATGGAGCGGCAGCGGCACTGTATTATATACATATACGAACTCCTCGTCGTCGTCGTCGTCCTCGTTCGCGCGCGCACAAGTGTCAATCTTTGCCTTTTATCGGAGCGCGGGAGGGCAGCAGCAGCAGCAGCAGCGAAGAAAAGTAATATCTCGCCGATTTCTCGGCGCTGCACAACGCTAGGGTACTGCGTGTGTTTGCTTTTGTATCAAGTTTTAAGTGACCAATCCAAACTTTATCGAGGTTGCACTGCACACACAGGGTGAAACTTTTGCTGCCGCTGTAGCTTCGGGAGCCGCGCAGCGATCGAGGGCAAAAAATCTTGACGAAAAATCCAGATATTTCTAGTTTTATTAAAATATATATACCACCTATATATAATAAGCATCGATAATTGCGCAAGGTTCGCCGTCGAGAGCTAGGCTATAGCTAGCTGAGCGCGCCCGAGAAAATTCTTATATAGAGCTCTCGGCGCACTCGTGCATCTGTATAGATGTATTAACACACGCGTACACACACAGCTCGAGAGAGAGAGAGAAAGGAAATCTATACGCGCGCGGACAACAAAAGGCGATTGCTCAGATATCCTTTGGAAGGAAATTGATTTGCGCGAGCCTTTAACATGACCACGACTCTAGACCCGTCTCTTTGTTTGAGTCGTGCTGCTGCTGCTGCTAGGCTTGTATATACAAAAGACATTAGACCCATTATAAATACGTCTTGTTCTATCTCTCTGCCGAGAAAGCCACGGTCAAGTTAAGTTTTGCGGTCTCCGTAATATTACCGCTGATTTACTATATTTTTTTTTGTTTATAAATAGAACGAAGTTTATCAGCTCTGGCGCCTTTTACGGGAGTGCAGCGAGCTGTGCACTGGTTTTTCTTTCAGCGATTTGGGCCAAACACTCGTTGCGCCACACGCTTATATACGGCCCCAATCGATAGCTGCCGATTAATACAAACTTACTTACGCAGAAAAAAAAAATAAGGCGCCGCGCGCGTATCTCGGCGAGAGAATAAACCCGCGCAGTGCCGTGCCCCGCGATACGTTTAAGTATAAGTGCACACACACACACACACACACAGTGTCAATGTCAGTGTCATACAGATATATATATGACCGCGCGGCAGCTGCAGCCACATTCGTACACACATAATACGTGCGGGATAGCTATATAGCTGCACCTAAATCTCGGGGGCAAGCTCAGCTCGGTGCGCGCATAATATATATTTATGCTGCTGTTCTTGCCAACGCGTATACGGATTTATCGAGACCCAGCCGTACACGATCTATGCGCACGGCTCATCGGTTAAGTATAAAGTTCGAGTCGCGCGCGATTTATGATGAGTTTGCACGAAGCTCCGCGAGGCGATCTCGTGAATTTTGGCTGGACACACGAGCCGCGCGGATAGTCGATCGAGCCGTGCGCGATGTCCGACCCATTACATTTTTTACTACTTGAGCTTTGAAGAAGAAGAAGAAGAAGAGATCGAGCTAGCGAAAGAGAGAGAAAAAGTTGCCCGAGCGAGAGAAGGAGAAACGCGATATCTTTCGCTTTCGCTCGCGCGCGGCTCGAGTTCGCGCGGCGCGTTTTCTTCGTTGATTTATCTAACGACTCTATATACTCAGGAGCTAGCTGCAGCTCATAGCCAATACAAACATATTTTGTTTTTTTAACGATACGTAATCGATATCTCGCCTATGGGAGGTAAGAGAGAGAGAGAGACTGTTTACGATCAAAAATCATCCGCCTTGTTATCGAACACAACACATATGCGCACGCACGGGAAACATATAATAATAAGCGTGCGTGTATGCATGCAGCGTTATGAAACGCGAAAAACTCATACACGCGCGCAGCTTTTACGTGTACACGTGTCATTCGAGATTCGTCCACGATTTGATTGGCAAATTAATCGGCATGAAAAAAATACAATCTGAATTCTATAATGCGCAGGAAAAAAAAAAGATAAGTATATATCTCGCGCACTTCGAAATCTATAGTGGAAGTTATTTTATACGCACATCGCGCGGCAGGTATACGACAGACAGCTGCAACAGAGTTTGAAAAGTGCAATACACATGTAGGCCTGTTGCGACAACGCGCGCGCAGACTACTGCCGCAATTATTTTTTCTCTCTCTCTCTCTTTCCTCCCGTCAAAGGTAATGCGTCCTCGCTACGGAGCTAGAATATGTATGGTCGCGAGTGCGCGGAGATTTCTCAAAAATCTCGCATATGGACACACACACACACTCGTCGAGCGTCAAGGTACTATCTGGACAAATCGCGCGAGCTATACAGACAGGTCTCCTGAAATTGGAATACAGTTATATACTTATTTATGAAATCACGGTGTCTGCCACTTGTAGTATGACCTTTAACGCAAACGCGCGCGCCCCTCTAACGCTTCGACTTTTGAAATATATATATTTCAGGTGCACGCGCCACGAATTCGATACGCGCGAGATTCGCGCGCGCGTGAGACCGAAACCACCTCTCGCGAGCCTCGACGAAAGCCAATCTTTTATTCCGAGATCAATTAAGCCATTTTAGCCCGCAGTAGGTATATAATGAAATCCCTTGCGTCGATATGGCTACACGTACATACGTACATCGCAGGATGTTTGTTGCAATCGAAACGACTAGGCATCAAGGTAACCGTTATTAATTATAATTCAAAAAAAAGGGTGGGGATCGCAGGCATCGAACAAAGAACGCTACTATATACTCGATCGACAGAAGAAATGGATTAAACAATTGTGCGAGTAACCGAGCGCAACAAATTATCCTCGTATACACACACAATAATACAGCCCGAAGCTATAACAACGAAATGTTTAACCCGCATGTTGCCTTGCTTGCTCGCGTCGAACGTGTATACAAGGTATACATACGATACGCAATCGCTGTGAATCGTTTTGAGATAATTGACGAACACAGAAAACGACGAGACAAGTTCGTCAATTCGTGCGCTGCAGACAGCTCGCTGTATAGAGTGGAATTTTCTCGTGTATCGCATTGACTCCTCCTCCTCCCACGCATCGCACGCGGCCGGCTTCGTGCCTGCGAAACAAAAATGTCCATCCATCAGCAGCAGCGAGTCTACATACGCGAGATATTATTTATCGTCCGGTCTCGTGCGGCAGTCTTTTAAATACTCCGATCAAAGTGAAAATCAAATCGTCGATCGTTCGATTGTCCGGCCCCGCAATCGGTCAATAATAAATCAAAGCGGCTAAATTTCGCAGTCATAACGAGTCGCAAACGTTTCATCATATATTGGCAACTGCTGCGCGTCTATTATATCTATGTATATATTCCAAAGTGTATAATCCTCGAAAAGCTCCCAAGTACAATGGAGCGTATACACAGAGCGAGAGGGAGAGAGAGAGAGCGAGCCGGGACTATCTCTTCCTCGAGCAAACTCGGCTCTCTCTGTACTATACACGTGTAGCAGCGGCGATACGTGTGCATTGCTAAAACTAAAACAGCAGTGCGGTGGATCCGCCGCGCGCACCAGCTCGAGCAGCCAGAAGCAGTGATAACTACCGACTGGCGGCGGGCCGCTCTTTGCGCGCCGCAGTGATATAGTCAACGTTTCCGACCGCACGGGTAAATATTGAATTCGGCCAGAGAACTGCCGTGAGAGAGAGAGAGAGAGAGGACAGTAGCCGAAAGCTCCTTGTAGACAAGGGATTAATGGCATGATACAATTTGACCAAGTTGAGCTGCTGAATTCGTCTTTACTCGTCGCTTGCACAATTTCGTCTGTCCACGTCTCGCTCTCTGTGTCCATACAGTTGGTAGTACACGCGCTGCTATCGCTGCGAGCTGCGCTGCAGGAAAAACAATGCGATTCGTTAATTGCGCGGCGGCCGCTACTACTAGCAAAAAATTGGTATTTCTACTCGTAGTGAAGCAGTCGCTGCTAAATGGGCATTGACTTTTTGTACGTTTCGATGCTTCGACCGCTTAGCTTCAGTCCCGAATTTATATGAGAGAGAGAGAGAGAGACGAAATTCTTCTTCGTTCGCAGCTCGCGGCGAGCGATAAATACGGAGCGCGATTTAACGTCTATAGTCCTCGACAACGATGCCGTTTTTATCCAAGACGTAACGCAATAGCAGCAGGTTTTCTGCGCGGCGCTGGCTGCAATGACGCTCATCGAGACAATGTTTGCAGCAGTCGCAAAGTTGACAATACAAGTGTAATATAAAACCAAGCTTGCGAGTAGCTTACTACGCCGGTCACTCGATCCGATCGATTTTACGAAATGAAAAGCTTATGCCATTATTACAAAAAAATTACGACGGTATAATAGAAACGATTTTCCACGCGCGGCTCTGACGTATCTGCCGATATGATACTGGCACGAGCGCCAATGGGCAAAAGTGAAATTGATGACTCGAATCAAAAAAGTCGTTTTTGATTAACCTGCCCGGCGCTGAAAAAAATCGAAATCTACGCGCGCCCGCGCTTAGTGCTGCAGTTCGCTTGGCCCCGTAGCTTTTTAGAAAGCTGAATTACCAGTTTTACATATAGGCACTGCTGCTGCTGCTGCTGCTGCTGCTGCTGCTGCTGCTGCCTATGAGATCCAAGAGTAGAAAGTGAATTTCAAAATGTAAAAAAGGTCCTGGCGCGCACATTTTCGAATTGCGCGGCCTTTTAATTTACGATTTTGTAAAACTCGACGATCGCGGCCGTTAAATGATTTTCTTTCTCTTTGATTGAAAATGTGATTCCTCGACGATAGATCGATCGATTGGATCGGCAGTACATGCATACGTACACACACACACATACACACACACACGAGGCAGTAGTATATATAGTAGCCACGTACTGTACTGGCCGGCCGCGCACGAACACGGAAACTGCGTGTGCTGCTGCTGCTGCCGGTGCACGCGTCAAACGAGGCGTGTGCCGATCTCTCGATGTACTCACACACACACGCGAATCGAATGTGTGTATTCTATGTATTACTTATACACGTGTAGCATTATGCTTACGTCTTGTATAGCCGAGCATTACGTAAGCTCCAAGACTTTCGCAGGCCGAAACGGCCGTTTAATAAAACGCGCGCCGCACACGAGGGAAGCGTATGTATGTATATGCGCGCGAATATGGCACATCATCGTTGTTGCTGCAGAGAGGCTCCGTACTAGCCTTTTTCCTGACGCCGACGCGCCTTGGGTGTGCCGAGAGCAGCGCGATCAGCTTATCGGCCATTCGGTCGAATTATTACACGACGAGTTATACCATGAGAAAGCATGGCGAGGATTTTCGTGCCTCGAGTTGTGCGCTGCGCATACACAACTACTACTACTACTCCTGTGGCGAATCGCGCGCCAAGTTCCATTATTAAGTTATAACTCGGAAAGTAGTTTGTTCGCCAAGTGCTGGTGCTGCGACCCCATCGAACTGCGCCGATTCAATATTATGATTTTGCGAAATTTTGCTCGCGCGATTCGCTAGTCATCTCTCGATGCTTCTCGCATCGTTTGTAGTAGTACTTCGAGCGAGACAAAATTGGGAACGTGCGAAATCGTGTAATAATTTGCCCCCGATGCACTATAACTATATAAATACGAGTGTACCCGGGCTCGCGCCGTAATTATCCATAAAGGATTGAGCTGTCAATTCGAATTTTTACTGCTCAGCTCCCAATGCGTGTTGTACGTGTGTATATAAACATGCAAAAATTATGTCCGTCGCGCGGGTTGCTTAACTCGCACACCGGTGCATATAGTATATACTCGTTTTTCACTTGATCGCGAAAAACACATTTCATTACTCGACGCAGCTAGCCCCGCGCGACCGTTGCTCTAATTATTTAAGCAATATAATATTTTGCTCGTCGTCGTCTACGTAGCTGCGGACGCGAGGTCGAAAATAAAAATATAGAGCGATTTTTAGTCTCTCTCTCGGCGAGCTAATTGTGAAATGTGTGTGTGTAGTATGTGTCTACGGCGCGAGCGAGCGAATTCGTTGGGAAACAGTCGAGCGTGTATAAGGTTGAGTTTCCAATTCCTGAACGCATTTCGTGACACTGAAAATACTGCTGCGTACAGCTGCGTCGTCGCGTCGCACCGAGCCGTTTACCTTTATGTCTGCGCGCAGCAGCACACAGAAATTGGAATCGCGCGACCAGTGCATTTTATATCGGTATCGCGTGTGTCGTAATAACGAATCGCCTTTCGAAATTTTCATACATCGTAGAGCATGTTTACGCACATTATTATTAAGTATTATATACGATACGATGATATAGGTGCTGCCGACGCGATAATCGACTGATAATCGATGCGCTCGATTTATTAAATTTGCGCAACGACGTCCACCGACTCGTCGAGTGATCTTCTTTCCGTCCTCGCACTCGCTGACTTATGCCTGCGCCTGAAATTCACTGAAATGTGAAGCGGTGGCATTCACTATAGTGCGCGCGGGTGCCGTCAGGCGTGACGAGGAATGCCTGGTGCGCCGCCGCTCGTTTAATGGCCAGGCTCATTTTTCATCGTCAATTTTTATCGAATTTCGCTACGGAAACACACAATCGGTATTATAAATTCACGGGGATTCGCGATATAATAATAATGATTTTTGCCCGACTCTCGGAGCGGCGGAGGCCCCGCGCGAATCATTGTAATTAATTATATTATCGTAATGCGCGTACGACTGCCCCGCGCCGCGCGTCGCAGCGGTGCGGCAGTACGGCAGTGCTCGGGATTTCTAATTTATTGCAAAAGCAGCTGCGCGTGCGCCACTTGCCCGCCTGGCAAAGAGAAAAGCGGAAAAGTCGAGCGATGCCAATCATGAGGCGCCCTAAAACCTCCTTAAAGGAGATTAATCCGCATCGCCGTCGCGTCGTCAGATCGTAACAGTTTTGCGCGCCTGTATTAATTAAACGCGTGCAGTAATATATTTCAACTGGACCACGTAGATTGACAAATTGATACGCGAGTATAGGCACCTTAAAAATATTCACTGGAAAATTGTAACAGCTCTCGTCGCGCGCGAGCGACGCATCGAAGAGTGACTAAGTGTTTCTGTCTTATCTAGCCGTGCATATCATTACGTGCGCACATGTATATATTCGTGTTACATATATATAAATGTAACATGTGTGCGTCTGCGTGCATAATAATATAAAACACATACGCAGCGGCGGCGTCACTTATATTCATAAAGGCGAATGCCGGAAATCGGCGCGCACACATGCATATAAGCGGCTTTCTGACGGCGATTTTTCGTCACTTCCGAAAATAATGGCTTTCACTTTCGCTGTACAACGATATGCATATATATATCGATGCAGCACTTGCTCTCTGGACAACCTACTCTATATATCGCGTTACGCGCGATATCATCGGAGTCGATGATACAGAAGAAAAAAATGATAACTGCGTCCATCCTCCGACTTGCACACACAACACAACGCCCTCGACCTCCTTTTCTTCTTCTTTAGCAGCAGTTTGTGTATAAGCAGCTCTTGTATACTTTTCACACCCTCGCATTCTCTCGACGATGCTGTATAGGAGCTGAGAAGCTTGTGTCCGCGCGCGCGCGAAAGACGATCGTGATTTTTAATTGTCTCTAATGACAGTCGAGAGGGTGACTCTCTGCTGGATCGAAGCTCGAGCCGCGCTGCGAACCTTTACTTATCTCGACGGGTATATATATCTACCCTATACCCTATAACGATGGGAAGATTTTTTTTAAACTCCGTCGACGTCGTCGTCTTGGTTACGTAATGCAAAAACTATGACCCACATAGATACACCTAACATAATTACATATTTATCTTTCTCGAGGGCAGGAGAGAAATAAAACACCATCGGCCACGGTATAATCGCATTATAATTCTTTAAATCCGTCGATATAGGCAGGCAGCTAGCTAGAACTACCTATTATGTTTCTTGACCCTGGCTCGACTGGTACTGTTTTTTTTTTTTTTATTCCTTCTCTCTCCGCTTCGAATGTGTATCATCTCGCGTAATCGCGCGCGCGCCATACTCTAAAGGAGCGAGATTGGCAGCAGCAACATGTATTGCATCACAGCATAGCACAGCACAGTGTGTGCAGTGCAAAATTCGTCGAGAGCGCGATGAAACTCGAATTAAGTTAAACTCGCAATTCCAGATACAGAGCAGCAGCAGCGGTAGCCTGTAGAGAGGATTGAGGTAATACATAAGTAACGAGTACAGCGTATAGCGCGCACGCACCTCGCGCTGTACCGATCGCGCGACAGGCTATCTATTTAGAAAAGAATTTAGGTCTTTTAAGGCCATTCGGTGACCCAACTTTGTGTGTGCAGCAATTTTTTTTTCTCTCTCTGCGGCGTTTTTTTGTGTGCAGCGCCAAACATGGAGCTCGAGAGCTCGAGCGATCGTTCGATACACTATGCGCGCGCGCGCGGTAACAACGACGAGCAGCAGCGAGTCAGGGAGAGAGAGAGAGAGAAACAGCTTCTTGCCTGGGCTATACTATGCAGCTAATCCCAGCCAGCCGCTGCGCGCTCGACTTTTATGACGCGTAATTGCCCGAAAAATTCAGTCGCCGATGACAATACTTGCAGCAGCAGCAGCCGTGAGATGAATTGCCAATGAAGCAATTGGGGGGCTTACGTCAAGCGACTACTGCTGCGCCGGACGATTTTCTATTTTTCCGCCGCGCGCGCACACACATACATACACAGGTGTATTATAAGCCTTAAATACGATTGGGCAATCTTATATGAGCCGCTCGTGCGACCGATTATCGATAATTTTTCGCCCCACAGCTCTAGCTCCGCTGCTGCTGCTGCCTATGCGCCGTTCTGTGTGCATAGTTTTGTAAATGCTCGCGCCCGGGCAATTATTATATTATTTTAACCTCTTGGTGGAATTTGACGAAAGAATTCAGGCGATATAACGCGGCGCGCGCAGAGGCAGAAAAAAAAAGAAACGCGAAGCGAGAGAGAAAAGAAACATCGCTACCTGCAGTTAATAAACTTTCCCACGCGATTTTCAAATCAAGATTCGCACTTTTAAGTTTCGGGGTAAAGCTTCTCGATAAAATCACGCGGCGACTAGCGACGACGCCTACAGCTGTAAAGTTCGGGCACTTAGCATAATCTCTTTTCTTCTGCCTTAGCGCCTCTCTCGCGCGAAGAGAGCAGCAGCAGCAGCCCCGGCTTCTTTTCTTTACAATATAACGAGTTTACAATCCCTCTTCGGACTCTCGCGCGCCCGGGCAAAACTGTTGAATAGAAAACAAGAACAATAACAACAACAACGACCAGCCAGCCAACAATGGCACTTGATCAGCATCTCGCTTGGCTTACACACTAAAAAACTAAAGCCTATAACGACGAAAAAAATCAGTGCCAGTAATAAGAAAATAAAATGCGCGAATTCCCGTAAGTGATAAAACGTCGGAGCGACGACGATCGTCGTAATACACGTATATTATACCTTAATTACGGAAGAGACCGCGGCGTTGCGTGCCGATGCGTAAGAAATGAAAGACTTTGCGTCAGATTTTCGTCAAAACTCGTCGATCTTTCAAAAAAAAAAAAGCAAAAAAAAAAAATCGATGCAGAAAATAGGATAAGCGAAGGCTATTAAGAGCTGCAAGCGAAGGAGGGATTAGTACAGTATAGACCATGGGTTTTCATACGTATGTACGCGGGACGAAGAGGGAGGCACGGAGGCGATCGTGTGCTTTAAACACATAGTTCGCTCTCGCTCGGTCTAACGCTCGTTCGGATCTGTCTGGCTCTTTCTAACCATCGTGCACAGCCGGGCGGCCGCGGCGGCGGGAGTCTTTGGACTTTTCGAAAGGATGGCGAGATCGTGGTAGAAGCCCCCGACCGGCCGTCGATCCGATCCCCGTCGACGACGGGTGACTTAGGAGGTATATAAGGCCCGGCCGACCCGGCCCAACTCAGTCATTCACCGGACTACACACAGCCCACCATACACAAACCAAACATGAAGGCCTTTGTGAGTATCTCTCTGGCTTCTTCTACCTACTTCTACTTCTTCTACTTGCTTCTATTACTTTTATCTAGTTCTACTTCGTTTCTACTTGTTCGTCAGTGCGCGAAAAATATATATCTGTATACGGTACTGTGCGAAAAAGAAAGAACGGACGAGAAAAAAAAAAGTTTTTTAACGAGCGAGTAACGTGTTGCACGTGATCAAGTATAAAGAACAGTAAAGAAAAAAAGAAATGTAAATAAAATAAACAGTGTAGTTGCGCATTTTTCATTCGCGGATTGATATATTGACGAGAGAAAATCTTGTACCCGATGAGAGTGAGAATTATTATTACGCACATACCGGCGGCATCTGTACATTTTTATACATATAATAAATGTTCGTGTGCCATCGGTATGAAGCTGCTGCTGCGGCGCATTGCATAACGACGCGGGGCAGCCGGGAGATAGCGAGAGTTTTTTTTTCCGCGATAATGTCTATTGCTCGCGCGCGCTAGAAAACGTACATGCTATTATATGTATTAAACGGCGCTTTCGCCTTTGCGTGTTACTTACTTTCTTCTGGATGTGTGTTAACTTAATTTGGATCTTTTAACATATATGCATTTCCTTCTCGTGTTAATTATTTTACATTATTCCCCGAGGAGTAACGTTCGATAATCTTTAAAATTAGACGCATGGAACGGATAAAAATCAATATTAATCAAAATTATACCTCTAAATATTAAAAATCGTTTATTTTTAACAATTCAGAAATGATCTAATTTTCGAATTTCAATATTAAAACTCACTTATTTAAAGTAACTCCGAAATAACTTACTTTCAAATTTTTATTTTAGCAAACGATATTTCAAACTCTCATTTCATAGTACGATAAAAAAATAGAGTCTAAATTTTAAAAATTAGAAAATCATAATAAGATTAGTTAAAGCAATTTGGGGAAAACGTTCTGAACTGATATCATTTCTTTCTCCAACAATTAAACATAATTCATAGAATTTTCGAGTCACCGCAATAATTACTTAAAAAAAAGAATCGGTTAGTGCGGAAGTGTTTTGCGTAATAAAGAAGGGTATAACGAGAGATAAAAAAATAATAATAATAATTCCGTTATGTGTAACACACGCACACGTGAAAGTCCGCGAGTCCGCAAAATTATGAGTGAACGAGAATACTACGGCTCGCATAATTTTCGTTCGCGGGCTTATATTGCATACATATAATATTAGTTTCCGCGCTGCAGTTTCCGCGAGCAGCGGAGTAAGTAAGTAGTATACGCAGAAATTGATTTCTAATCCACCGCGCGCGCACCGCACGAGACTGGATGACGGCGGCGGCGGCGTCGGCGTCGGAGGCGCGCCGGACTTTCTCTCTATCTCTCGCGTGCACACGGCTCAGTGCAGATCTCGATCTATCTCTCTCATATTTCGCAATATCTGATGAACGATTTTTTTTTTATTTCGTTGTTGTACTTGTATTTCGAAAAAGGGGATTAATTATTAATCGCTTCTCTTTCGGGTAAAGGCAAGTACCGGGGGGGTCCCTAAAAAGGATAGAACGACTACTCGCGATATGTAGGCGAAAAATCCTCTCCTCTTGGCTCGCAATCACTCCAATTACGAAACGTTACGCACGCGTTTGCGCGAGAATGTCGCTTTTATATACGGCTCTCGGGGTTTAGTTGCCCGTAGAGAGAGAGAGCCCCGCCGTTTTATGACATAACGATCCTTTTTCACGTCGATTTATGCGCGAGCTCCGAGAGATATACCAGAGACTCATTGTGTGTGTATGGCTGCTGAAAGTGAAAGCACTGCTGCACCGCTGCGCTGCTAAACTCTCTAACGGCACTCGATATTTATAATGCGCGCGCGCGGGCTATAATACAACGTCGCTCTGACTCTCGTTTCCAGCTGCTGCTGCGCCTCGAGCAGATAGATAATAATGCCTCTCTCTCTCCTTTATTTCTGCCACAGATTGCGTTCGCTTGCCTCGCCATCGCGACGGCCAATGCCGGAATCGCCCATGGTGGCTACGGTGGCTATCACGGACACCACGGACACGGTGGCGCCGGCCTGAGCGGTGGTCTCGCCGCGGGCGCAGGCACGGCCCACGCCCTGCAGCAGGGCGCCTCGAGCCTGGGCTCGGGTGGTCTCGGCGCCAACTACGCCGCCGGAGCCGCCTCGGCCGCCGGCCACGCCGGTGTGCAGCAGATCGTCTCGGGCGGCGTGCTGGGAGGCAGGGCCGACATCGGACCCGCCGAGGGACCCAAGGCCAACGTCGGACCCCAGAGCGGCCCGAGCGACCTCGTGGGACCCCAGGAGGGCGCCAAGTCCATCGGTGGACCCCGTACCGGACCGGCTAGCTTGGTAGGACCAGCTGCCGGACCCTCGACGCTCGTCGGACCCAGCCAGGGTACCGCCACCCTCGTAGGACCCAGCCAGGCGACCGCCAATCTGGTCGGACCCAGCTACGGCGGTGTCGCCTTCTACGCCGGTTCCGGTGGAATCAACGGTGACGACGGTAGCTCTGGCTCCGCCGCCGCTGCCGCCCCGGGTGGTCTCGGACACGGTAAGTTCCCATTAAAATTTCGACACTCGCAACAGAGATTGATGCATTTTTTCTCGCTCCTCGTGCAGGATACGGTGCCGGTGCCATCGCCGTGATAGGAGGTGGCCCAGGAATCCACGGCGGAATCGGCGGCCATGACGCCGGCGTCGCCGTGATCAACGGACCCAGCGGCGCCATCCACGCCGGTCTCGGCTCCCACGGAGCCATCATCCCCGGCCCGATCCACGGCAAGTGGTAGACACGCCGCTGCTCCTTAATCAACTGCGGACGCGCGACACCTACCCAATTGCGAGAGATCTCTACTCGGCTCGGCGACGGCGGCAACAACGACCCCCAACCACAAGCATAACGCTCTTTATTATATACATTATACTGGTCAAGAAACCGATTTTCTAGCGCGTTCTTATTCTTATATGCTCTAGCTCATGCTCCTACATCGTCATCTTTCTCTCGTCTCTGTGGTTTTTCTCTCTGTATCTCTGTCTATTTTTCTCTCTCTTTCTTTCTTTTCTCGATCTGTCTCACTCTACTTCTGTACCTCTTTTTTTTCTTCTCTTTGCTCTCTATCTCTCGTTCTTTTTTTCTACTCTGAAGCTCCTATCGATCGAGATCAATTGAATTAAAAAGGAGAGACTTTGTATCGCATTTATACGTGAGATTACGACAGAGACGCGCGCCTGCGGACACTGTTGCTCCGCACGGTGTCTTTCTTTTGACGTTTTTTTCGTTCTTACCCCCCTCCCAACACACCCCCGTGTTCTTAGTCAATTCGCGAGAAATTAGTCTACTTGTAACTGTTTTTTTTTTGTTTCTTCACGAATAAATAACGCACACTCTGGTCTTTTGAAAAAAGCGAGTGTTGAAGTGTCGGAGGAGGAGAGATCGGAGGAGGCACGAGCCCGCAAGATGATAACATTAAATATCGTTAAATAAGCTAGACGAGTGAGTCACTTTTATTTTTCGTTGATAACTATACGAAATCCACCTATTTTCTTCTCTCTTTTGTTTGATGATTAGCGGACTACCACAATTTACTTTTTTTTTATACGAAGGGTCTTCTTGCTGCTCGAGTTTTATCGAGCGGCAGCCAGTCCACCCGTCTCTATTCTCGTGATTAATCTCGGAGCCAAAGCTCGACTTTCGCACACAAGTAATGAATTTTTTGTCTCTAGTACCATTGTTGATGATTTACTTTTTTTTTTCCTTAGTTGCACACAAGCACACCAAATGTTGTAAACAACCGCCACACATTACATACATACACACACGTACTGTGGACATAACTCACGACATTGGAAATACTCAGAAAGGCAATGTATGTTACACACATCGAATATATGTGCCGCACACACGCACAACCACTGTGAACCTTCTTTTTTTCTCTATACATCTGTTCTCTGATTTTAAATTTTACCTGTCTCTCTTTGTACTTCGTGTCTGCCCACTTTTTTTTATACATTTACAAATGTTCTGTATGCAGGTAAACTTACTATAATGCCAATACATGTGTATACTCGTTTTTATATACGTATGAAGATATATGCGTTCTGATGCATATATATGAAAGTGTTATATATTTACACGTATGTATATTTAAATATATACATATAACTTAGTGAAGAGAATCGGTTGAAGATTTTTTTTTATATGACTGCGGTGTGAGCCGTTGATGCCGTGAGTGAAATGAAAAAAAAAGATATATAAATGTACATAGATGCCGCCGCCGGCCCCACCCACCCCCCACAAGTCCCCAAGATACGTCCTTGTCATCTTCCCCCCGCTGACCGCCCCCCTTACTCTGTCAATTGCGATCACTGATTAGCACTGCCCCTACGACAACACCGACAAGATCAACTATAAATAGATGCCACGTATATTTTTAGCGTTTATACATTTATACAGTACTTTATATAAAAATAAAGCATCAGTATTTAAAACATTAACTTTATGATTTTATCATTTTTATTCCTTTACCAAATACAATCTATGCAACTTCGAAAACAATAATTCAATTACACGATTTAAAAAGAAACACTTAAAGTCTATTTTACATCAAAAAAGCATGATTTTGATTTATTTTCTTCTTAGCTTTCCGATGTGCGATTCAATTTTTCAAAAAGAATGCATCGACGAGAGAGTTTCTCTCAGATATTACAAGCTTGATTGATGCCTTTATGAACCACATCTATGAGGTATTTGATGTAGTCTTATTGGTGGATCTTTTTCCACGTATATCGCGTGAATTTGTTGTACCATTTTGCAATATCACACGTGTAGTCGATAACCTTTATGCTCTGTATCGGTGTGGGCTTTGATATCACGACTGTGGGCAAATGACTTGACACATATATCGCATGCTTGTGTAATTTTATTATGAACCGAATTGATGTGTAATTTGAGGTAACTTTTATCTTTGAATGTCTTCGCGCATATATTGCATGTATGGGTGACACCATTATGAATCGAATCGATGTGTTTTTTGAGATTACTCTTGTTTGAGAATTTCTTTCCGCATGTATCACATGCGTGTGGGACACCATTATGAATCGAATCGATGTGTTTTTTGAGATTACTCTTATTCGAGAATTTCTTTCCGCATGTATCACATGCCTGTGTGACACCATTATGTGCTACACGATGTGATTTTTGAGAACAGATTTATGTGAAAATGATAATCCGCATATATCACATGTAGGCGTGACACCCTTGTGCATTGCTTCGCTATGGCTTTTGAGATACCCTTTTTGAGTAAAAGACTTTCCACAAATATCGCATGCATGTGTGATACCATTATGTGCCGAATCGAAGTGGGTTTTGAGATGACCCTTGCATGAAAACTTCTTTCCGCATGTATCGCATGCATGTGTTACACCTCTATGAACTGATTCGACGTGGATTTTAAGATTACTCTTCTGTGAGAATATCTTTCCGCAAATATTGCAATATGCTTGTGTGATTTTACTATGAACCGAATCGATGTGACTTTTGAGATTACTTTTCCAGGTGAATGTCTTTTGGCATATATCACATGTATGTGTGACACCATTATGCACCGAATCGATATGATGTTTGAGATGATCCTTTCTTCTGAATTTCTTTCCGCATGTATCACAGTTATAAGGTTTCCAATTTTTTTGCATCGCACCCAAGTGTGTTTTGATTTTTTGAACGTTACTCAACTTTTCTGTAATTTTTCTTTTTTCATTTCTCTTGACAAGTTCACAGTCGACATTCGAATTCATTTGTTCTGCAGTGTCACCAAAAAATTCTTGTTTCACTTCACCCGTAGGTTCCATTTTAATTTTGGTTTGAATCTTATAATCATTTCTATCTTCTACATTGCGAAAGTGATCCTGAAAATCATCGGCACATTTTTTAACTGTAAATAAATTAATGTTGGGTTTGACGTCTTCGCATTCAACAACTATTTCCACTTCGTCATCAAGCTCACTTTCAAGTTTAATGTCACTGTTTGGAAGTGTACAGATCTGTTGAAAAATTACAACCGCGTAAGAAAATTTCATGAAAAAATACGTAAAAAACGAGTTACACATAATTATTAATAGTTACTGAATTTTCTGGTGTAAATGGTAAGAGTTGGAAGTTCTTTAGATCGGATTTCTCGTCAAGGACTTCACAATGATTTTCACCAAGCAGCACATTGTCAGATTTCTCTTCGACTCTGAAACAACCTCAATTGGATCAAGTATTTTGTTATAATTTTTTACATCCAATGAAAATTACCTGACAGTGCAATCAAGTATACCACAGGATTCCATCGTTCTTCCTTCAAATTTCAATAACAATTAACCTCTCACGATGATTTTATACTTCAAGCTAACTATACTTATACACTGAAAGACCGCCGAAGAGCACAGAGTTGTACTTGTTCTGTTGTTTACGTCTTGCGGGACATTCCTGACCTCTCAGTGCGTTTGCCCGGCACTGTGTTTTGTCACGCAATATAGCGCTATACTAAGCTACACGAATAAGGACTGTGAGGAACTGATTGCGCATAAGCAGGTGCTCTTTACATGGACGCATGAATTTCTCACAATATAGCGAGCACAGCCCATCGATCTTCGCTATAGTATTTTCGTGATCTAATTTTTCGTATAAATGTATTTTACTTAGCGTGCTATGCTTATCAATAATAACTGGTGAAATTTGAAATCTTACTAAAATATACTTATTTTATTATAATCTATAAATCGAATAATATTTTTGTTGAAAAATTGTTTATTTTGTCGAGTTTGGAAATTTAAAATAATGCATTTTTTCCCACCCTAAACTAAAATACGCAATTTTGCCGCTAATTTTAGGCTTTCGAAAAATAAGTAGTATTATCAACTAGTGCGTATATGGTTTTTTAACCAAACCATAACTGTACCCGTTCAAAAATATTATATTAATATTTCCTGCGTGTCCCTCAAATAACTTCAAATCTTACGCCAAAAACCAATCAAAAGCTCGAAGATATCTGTAAAAAATTACCAATCAATTATTTACAAGAGGATAATATTTAAAAAATACTTTACACAATTTCAAACTTATCATACTAAGAAAGAGCCAGTAGAATATGATAGCTATAAATAAAAAAACCACAACATTCATTTCCAGATGAAAGTTTAGTAATTTTCTATTATTACTAATAAATAAAAATACCAAAAGCATTTTAGGAAGAAGCTCTGTACTTCGTTTCTTAACACCAAAAAAATTTTTCGAAGAAATCATCACCAAGTTAGTATTTTAAACTGATTCAAATATTTTAAGGACAACGTTTACACCGATAAATCGGTATCATAATTGTAAACAATATGATTATAAATGATTTTCACATGTTCCCTTGAACACTGAGAACATAAGTAAATCAAGTGTTGTCTTTCCCGATGAAACGAGCCATAATACCAAAAGATAAATTTTACTAATTTAATTTCTGTGGTACTAAATAGAAAGATTTATCGTTTAATTTAAACTCCAAAATGAATAAAAGTGAGAAAACAGTCGAAGAAGTTTTCTCGAAAAATAATTCAAGTGAACAAGACATTGCCGTTTCGGACGACAAAAAATACGTATGTGATATTTGTCAGGAGGAATTTACACTAGAATCAAGCATGGTAGCACATCGAGACACAATTCACAATGAACAAAAAGATTACTCATGTGACAAGTGTGAGAAGACATTCGAGTTTCGAAGTCATTTGAGTAGGCACCAAATATCAGAACACAGAGTCCACAAAGATTTTATATGCGACAGGTACGAAAAGACATTTTTAAAAAAATGTAGTTTGTTTACGCACCAAAAAATAGCACATAAAGATCAAGAAGATTTTAGGTGCAACAAGTGCGAGAGAAAATTCGAAAATAAATCAACTTTACTCAAGCACAAAAAAATATTCCACGAAGTTTTTAAAGATTACTTATGTGAAAGGTGCGCCAAGAAATTTGGAAATAAACGGAGTTTGCTCATACATGTAAAAACAGTCCACGAGAATTGCAAAGATTTTTCTTCTGACAAGTGCGGGGAGAAGTTTAAAAAAAAATCGTATTTACTCTTTCACTTGAAAGCTGTACATAAAGGTCAAAAAGATTTCACATGTGACAATTGCGACAAGAAATTTGGACAAAAATCGCATTTGTTCGCGCACAAAAAAACAGTTCATGAAGGTCGCAGAGATTTCGCCTGTCACAAATGCGAGAAAAAATTTGGACGAAAATCTCATTTACTCCAGCACATGATAACAATCCATGAGGGTCGAAAAGATTTTGCATGCGATTATTGCGACAAGAAATTTGGACAAAAATCAGATTTGTTGAAGCACCAAAAGACAGTACACGAAGGTCGCAAAGATTACCCTTGCGATAGGTGCGAGAAGAAATTCGGACACAAATATACTTTGCTTTTACATCAAATAACAGTCCATGAAGGTCGGAAAGATTACGCATGCGACAAGTGCGAGAAAAAATACGGTCAAAAACCGCATTTGCTCAGCCATCAAAGGACAGTCCACGAAGGTCGCAAAGATTTTGCATGTAACAAATGCGAGAAGACATTTGGACAAAAATCAAATTTGCTTATCCATCTTAAGACAGTACACGAAACTCGCAAAAATTACTCATGTGATTATTGCGAGAAGAAGTTTGGGCGCAAATCGTATTTTGATATGCATAAAAAATTAGTCCACGAAGGTCGCAAAGATTATGCATGCGACAATTGCGAGATGAAATTCGGAATAAAAGCGCATTTGCTCTCTCACCAAAAAATAGTCCACCAAGGTCAGAAAGAATTCACATGCGACCGGTGCGAGAAAAAATTTGGGCGAAAATCAAATTTACTTAGACACCAAAAAATAGTCCATGCGGGTCGCAAAGATTACTTATGCAGCAAGTGCGAGAAAAAATTTGGGTTGAAATCCAATTTGTTCCGACATCTAAAAGCAGTCCATTAACTAATTATCGAATAAGTGCTATAAGTCGTAAAGGGCATCGGTCAATCTATTTTCCTAAAGCAATTCTCGAAGTTTGGGCTTGAGCTGAGTCATGAGTGCTTGTGACAGATGCAAAAAGTACAAGATAAGAATGAATTTGACTGACCACATACGAGTTGTTTACGGAAAATGCAAAGACTTTGATTCTCAATAAAACGTACCTAATAACTAATTTGAATAAAGAAACATATGTGAATTTTATACTTGTACCGAAAAAATGTGAGCATGTTTAAATAGTGAATATTAGAATACTAGATTTTAAAATATAACGACTTTCGACTTATATTGGATCATGTTCAATTTGAGTTAATTTATTATTTACATAATTAAACCGCTTAACTGCTTAGTAATCATTTTCATTATGACAATACCTTATTTTTAATGATCGTTTGCTTTGCAATTAACACTAATAATTTTTTAATTGAAACGATGAATACCTCAATTTTTAAAACC
>CACVKI010140456.1:0-33328 GCA_902732785.1 Trichogramma evanescens | reverse complement strand
TTTTGTACATTCCTGACATCCCAAACAATGTATTCATCATATTAGATGTAGAAAAAAAATTTTGACCGGTTGAGTTGACAGAGAATCGGCCATATTTATTTGATTTCCATTAAACAGCGTGACTAACGATAATTTTCGACAGAAAATATTATTTCATATTAGCTATCAGCACTGTCGAGATTTGACAAATTTTGAACTGATTGTTCATTATAATCATCCATACTTTATACAAAATTCTTTTAAAATTTGTCGTACTTCGATGGTAAAAATATTCAATTATTTATTACTAAGTCTGTTCATATCAAATCAATCGAAAATCTGACGTTAGAATGACTTTCTTAATAATAACTTTTGTTGAGACTTTCCAAGGACTAGTTTCATTCTCAACTTGGAGTACTATGATTCCTGGGACCCTTAAAATCATGAACTTGGCACAGTCTGCAAGCGAGTAAAAAAATTCTTAACAATTATTGCCATTTTTCGAGCAATAAAATGAAAATCATTTCTGCTGACTCGTGCATAGAAAAAAACATTTTCGTTCGATGTGGCTCTGCTTTAGCAAATACGTACTTTTCATCTTTTAATTAATATAAATATTCGCAAAATTTAAATGCATCATTGGTTGTTAACGAGAAAACCATTGATCGTTCGGTATAACGCCGTATTCACCAAGACAGAAATTGGAGAACAATTTTTTCGCCCGAAGTCAGGCGTGGCGGTCAAACATGCCTCGTGTTGTGGCAACTCAAGAACCTCTCAAATTTAGAGTAATGCAACGCAACACTCATACTTAATTAATTTAAAATCTTCGTTAAAACGTGTCAAAACTCATCTGTTTCTTTACTCGAATTTGTATACAAAAATTATCGGGTGTCTCTCGAGTAGAAAGTTTCCGTCGATCGAAAATCCTAATTAACGATGTTCCTTTCAGCGATTTCACACTTGAATGCAAAATCGGATAAACCACGCTACGAGACAATTGATAATAAAACGACCATCAGGCGTCAATGTGTGCACAGACTTTATTGTTTCTCGGCTCGTCAGCTCGCATCGTGTGCTCATAAAATATACACAAATCCGTGACACATCCGTAGGCGTGTTCGACACGTGCTACCGAAGTGTCTGATCTCGTGTTTACCACTGCTGCTCCGGCTGCGGCGGAGGAGAGGCTCGTACGATGCTACTACTCGTCGGCTGCCGTCGTAGTCTTCGTCGACTTCGTCTATACACACATAATATAGCATTTATATCGTTATCGATGACGCATTTACATTTTGCGCTATTTTTTGCTTTTCGTATAATTAATTATCGATCAATTTTTCTCGGAGATCCTCCCGTATGTGCGCACGAATGCTCACGTTTCGAATCAATATCGATCGCGGATAATATTTTTTACAACCGCGCCTCACGCCGAGCGAGCGCCTTAAAAACTTCTCGGAAGAAGAAGGTGATATACACGAATGTTTATAATGTATATAATACGCAAATGCTAAAAAGTTCGGTCAGAATGACTCGTCGGATTTCCCGCGCGAAAAAAAGGAGGCGGGGGCGGGAGCGCGCGATAATGTACTAATAATTAATGTTTCTATTATTCCGTGCACAGCCGATCTAAACGTGACACTCGCGTTCTTCGCGAATCGCGACGATTTATCAGATAAGCAGCAACTATTTATACGCGTACATATATGTATAATTTTTCTTGTTATCAACGTACACGAGACCGCGATTAACCGCGAGTGTACGTTATTAACCGATCTCGGAAGGAAATCGGTATACGCGCACGCGTCGATCGCACGTGACTCGAGGCGCGCGATGTGCGTCAGTCTCGTTTCGCTTGAAATGTATAAAAAAAAATGACGATGATAAATGATGTAACACTTATACTCACAGCCGGTCGATGGCGATCTCGAGGCAGAGCATACCGATCGCCAGTGTAGCGCCGTAGACGAGCAGATAGAAGGCCCCGTAGCACTCGGTCAGTCCGACGCTGAGGAAGCGACGGGACGAGCCGCAGCTCGGCCGTTTGGCGTACAGACGATCGAGCTCGCGGCCTCGCAGTCCCGTCTCGTGCAGTTTCAATGCCCTGCGTGCGCGGACGAGAAGCAAAAAAACTCGTCAATTGGAAGAGCCAACGGATCGCAATGACGAAGAGCAAGGTCAATTCGTATGTACATTTACGTTTCTCATTCGCGTACGTATAGTGTATACGTACCCGACTCTGAAGTGCTCGACGTAGGGCGACCTCACCGGTATCACGAAATGCGGATCGAACTGATTCAGATAGTCGATCTCGTGAAAGTCGCACTTCTCGTCCTCGGCGTAGGTCTCCTGGACGATCTTGTAGGCGGCGCCGAGGACCACGTGAAACGCGAACTGGCCCTGCCTGACGCGCTCGATGCCCTCCTCGATGCCGTACCAGTTGTTGCACTTTCTCGACGAGCCCGATCGAACCTGACCGCTGCAGATCCTGTCCTCGTAGACGCTGCGCCTCACGGGATCCTTGAACGAGCCGAAGTAGTGTCGATTGAAGACGGTGTCGTGGACGGCTAAGGTCAGCGGACTGTGAAGCAGGTCGCGCAGATCGTTGATGGACGAGGTGGTCGACTGGAGGAGCGCGACTATGTTGGCCGCGTAGGCCGCGTAGAGATTCAGGGCGGCGAGCAGGGCCATGAGGTAGATGAGGCGGGTGGGGATCGATCGGGGCTCGTACCAAGAACCTTCAAATGCATTAACATTTAAAAACTCGTGAAGTTTATCAAGTTCACCAAGTTCGTTTTATAATGAAATAAATGGAACGATGTAAAATGTCATAATGCGACGACGATGCGTGCAGACCTTGCTGCGAGACGGCCCCGAGGACGACGATCAGGTCGTCGCTCAGGCTCGGCGGATTCGGCTCGTTCAGCGACTCGCGCTTGTCTCGGCCGGTGCTCAGCCACTCGAGCCTCATGGCCGGGTACAGCAGGCCGACGAGCAGCAGGAGCAGGCCCAGAGCTCCGAGCCAGACCGACCGTCCGAACGGCAGACGAAACAGATTCGAGATCGATGAAAGGGGCGGCCGGCGAAACACGAACCGAGAGCTGCACAAAAATTGACAATTTTTTCATCGTGTTTACAGCTATTGTCATTAGGTAGGTATATGCGCACTGAGACGTCGTCGTGAGAGATATGTACTGGACGACGCCGATGCGCTGGCCGACGAGAAAAGTGCCGGTGCCGCCGAAGTCGATCTCGCCCCGCTGGAGCTGGCCGATCATGCCGCCCCAGGAGCCGTTGGCCGACAGATAGCCCCAGGTGCCGACCCGATCGAAGCTCACGCTGCGCATACGTAATAAAAGAAAACAAATGAGCATTGCGTCAGGTGTATTTTTTTTGTCTACGAGCGCCTAGTTACATGAAATCATTACAAGAACCACGGAAGAATCTGATAATAAATCGATCGTCGCGAGAAACGATTAAAATATTCACCGTTTCTCCAATATTCATCGTTACTTAGCTATAATAAAGAAAACCGATATGCATAATCGGTTTTTATGTAAGTTCTTATAATTGTTACGATATCTCGACTGCAATTGAACGATTTTTAAATACTCGATCCATTAAAAACCATTTATACGGATATTATAATATCGGCTTTTTCGTATGCTAGACTAACGTGGCATTGAACATTTGGACAAAGAGCAGCGCCCAAGGATAGTTGCTCTTGGTGATCGTGTCGATGTGCTTGTCCTGATAATCCGTCAGGTGGTTGATCGTATCTTTGTTGGTTATCTGGAATATCACGAAAAAATAGGATACTCTTTTTTCTCTCTCGTGATCTTCGAATATATTATTACCACCAGGCTCGATTTCAGAGCGGTGCCGCGTAGATTCTTGCGCCTACGCCAGGCCACGACGTCTCCGAGCAGGCTCAACGCACGCCCGCCTCGGTCCCAGTGGGCTCTGTCCTCGATCAGCAGCTCGCCAGATTCTTTGCTCGTTCTGTACACGGAAACGACCCTTCCCGCGCGCGATGATACGACGACTACATCGCTGCTCGGATAGATATCTCTGCTTGCGAGTAATCGGCTAAAGCTCGAGACGTTTTGGTTTTGGGTAATTAAGAGCCATTTGTAGGGTGTCGAGAACAATCGGCCGGCGTCGGCGGCCTCGACGAGCCGCTCGATCATATCGTCGGAGCAATCGAGATCCAGGATAAAGAGCGATCGGTGAGACTCCAAAGTCAGACGATGCTGCTCTTCGACCCTGGAAAATCGAAAGCGAAATTATAATTACACCGAGCTCGCACCGCGACCCAATTACCTAATTATATAGTATGTACCGCGATGATCGATTAACGAATTCATCGGCGCCGATCGAGCGGATCGGGCCTAAAAAACTCGTGGCCAATCCTCGAAGCAGCAGCAGCCGCTGCTGCTCGTTTTCCACGCGGCCGCAAGTGAAAATCTGGAGCGTCGAGAAGCGGCTGGAGTAGAGCCGAGCGTCCAGGGCGCTTCTCAGAAAATCCACCAGATCGATTTTCCCAGAGAGCGAGCTGACGCCGGCCGCGCAAAGCAATAGCAGAAGGAATTTTTGCATTTTGTGTGTGCTCTTATTGTCGTCGAACTCGAGACGCGCTCGACTGTATATAGACGATGAAAATCCCCAAGAGTCGCTTTTTCTTCGGCTTGCGCGCGGAATAAGGCGGTAATAAAAATCAAATAAACGGATGTTTATACAGGCTGGAGAACTACAGCTCGTGCAATGATGCACTCGGTAATTTCAGACAAGTTGAATAATTTTACTCTTGAGTAACCCTTGCGCGACACGTATCATCATCTATACGTGGGGGGGACGAGTATCAACGATCGATCGATATCACGTCATAGCAGCTTTTTTTTTCTTCCTTTTTGAATTTTTCATTGCGTTCCAGCGCAGAGATATAGATGCTACGCGATCACAGCTATATAAGAGAGAAAGAAAAACAGCTGGAGAAAGTGAAAACGTACAATTGCCTATAAATCCTGCTCATAATGTGTACACAATATAGCCAATGCCACACCAGCCAATCTGTTATAATATAGCTCTGTTGCTGCTGCTCTATATATTTTGTCGGAGAGCGACGAACACACACACACACACTTACAAATGCTGCAAAAGTGTATATTATAAAATTGAGAGTCAGATAATGGCTGCAATAATAAAGCCACGACGCTCGACTGACTTTATGGATAATTACGCGCGTCGAGCCTAGAGCTCTAGCTTTTCTAGAATAATCCAGGCCTGCGAAGCGCCCCGCTATTTTCGTTGTCGTCGTCGTCGTCGTCGTCGACGGCACATTTTGTATATATTGTTATAATTTTCCGCGCGAATCTTGTACAATTTTTCGCGTTCGACGCATAACAACGGAATATTTCGAGATAGCACGCGCCGCGTGTATGTGCGTATATAGGAGCAGCTATCATTTGCTTTCATTGCTCGGGCGCGCGAGAGCTGTCAAAGTCGCGATCTCGCACCTTCGCGCGGCTTTTTTTTGTGCACAGGTATTAAATGCTTCGCTCTCTGTACCTTGTGCCAAAATAAATATGTATCGTAAAAACAACGATTGCGCGCGCGGTCTGCAGTGTCGTTGAACTGGCATATTATTACAAAAACGCAGCCAGCCGCCGACGGTTCCAGACTTTTGCCCCACGCGCAGACGTTTGCGCGCCTAATTTTCAGCGGAAAAATCAAGCCAACTCGTTGTAAAGTCGTTGCAACGAGAAGAGAGAGAGAGAAAAAATTATATGTTAGTAGATATAGACAGGTGCAGAGTCGAGGATACAGCGACCAGAGATCCTCGTTTACGTTTTCGTTTGATAATTGTTAGAGAGATTCCTTGAAGGAAATCCTTGAACCGATCGAATTTTCGAATGATCCAATGGTTCGGATACAAGGAGAATTAACAAATTTAAGCATACACTGCGTGAGCTTTGAGACACTTTTACTTGAACGAAGATCAAAATATTTATTTTATAGTTAATATAATGTATATTGTGATGAAATGTTAAATTTCGATTTCATATTTTTCAAATAAATTGAGCTCATGAAAAAATGTTTATAAATACTTGATCCAAGCAACAACTTTTCATATTATGATGAAAAAAAAAGAAGATGATAATGTTGTTCTCGTTGTTGTTCTTTATACGTCGAGTGGAATTTCCGCATATGATCATTTAGAATTATACTTAGAGGTAAAGTAACAAATTCATTCTACACGACAAAAACATTTGCCAAAAACGTAAACTTGAATGAACTTAATTTTTGATAGGAGCATAAGTAAAATAATTTTGAATACTACAAACAGTGTAATTAAATTATTCTATTAGAGAAGTTTTTATTGCACGCGATTAAAATTTTAAAAAATATAGAAATGTTAGTTTAGCCATGTATGTACGTGTATATATTTTTATGAAAACAAGGATGTCGAAATGTCAAGCCGCCGCCGCCGCGACGCTGTTGACATTAAAACGAGTTTCATAATGTTTGCTCGCGTTTCGCGCACGCCGCAGCTCTAAATTCACCGCCGCGCGTAATTATAACTCGGTAATTCTAACAATGCGCGCGCCTGCACTTGGTTTTTTTTAATTCATTTTTTTTCTTCCTCTTCTTCTTTTTTTTAAATTCATCCCGAATCAATCTTACGATACGAGCACGCGCGCGATCGATCGCGTCTCGCGTAAGCGCGACAAAAAATGTTCTCTCTCTTGAGAAAAGTAAATAGTAAATAGTATACGAACGCGTAAAAATCTCAATCAAATAGACTCGCGACGATCGTCGGATTCCACAACGATGAGGCAGAACGATAACGAAGAGTAAACGCGGGGTCTGAAGTGCGCTCGCACACAAGCCAAAAGTATCCGCGCGGAATTTTAACGAAAATTAGCCGCGATATCAATAATTGTACTCGATCGCGAGAGATAACAAGCTCGCGAGTTCGCTGCCACTTGCAGTTTTAGCTCCTATATGTATACCTTAATATAATATTAATGCAGCGGCTTTATTGTCGTGTGCACTCGTTACAAATGATATAATTTCCAAGAGGTCTTGGAGTGTCAACACAGAGAGCCTCGTAACAATAAAAAAAAAAGACGAGAGCGAAAAATTCTTTACAGACGCGCCGCGTTGATCTTTTAATTTGCACAAATATGCGCGCGGCTATTATATGCGCTACAACGCGTTTCTCTGTCGAGGCGATCGCGTCGCGCTTCCGTGATGCACATTTTAATTAATTAATTAATAATTGCGATTGAATTTTTATTACATATTATTTATACGCGTTTACACGATGGCCGGTGCGGCACGAGGCAAATATTGACTCGATGCGCGCGCGCGCGAGCGGCTACTGTCACTTTAATGACGTTTTTTTTTTCTTGATTTTCTGTTTACGTCGTTTTATTTTTTGTTATCAACTTGTCGAATTGAATTTCTCAAAGCTGCGGTATGCGACTTCTGTGTGTGTATATGTACGATAGACGCGAATCGCAATGTCAGCAGCGATTTATATAGAAGATATCCGTACGCGGCATGAGCGAGCCCTCGTGTAAACGCTACGTCGAAAAAAAGTCAGAAGCGAAACTTTTTGTTACAGTGGAACATTTACGATTCGACGCGATAATGTTTGCAATTTCGAGCGCATTGCGAATATGCATAATCAATTTAATATCTTTATTCGAGGTGTATTATACACGCGCGTGTACAATGTAAAACGTGAGAGCAGAAAAATTCGGTCGTTGCGGTCTCTCTTTTTCCCGGCCGAGGTATGTGTATCGAAACATTTATTGAGGAAAAAAAAGGATGTAAACAAACAAATCTTTTTTGGTAATGCGAAAATCTCGATGACGATTTTCCCCGATGCGTGCACGCGTTGCGAGAATTTCGAGCTCCAAGCTCGAGCACAATTTTTCAGTCGCTGCAACGAGCAATCAATTGTATACTTATTTTTTGTTCTTAACTCGACAAAAAATTTGGCTCCAAATAAGTTGAAAAGTCATTTTTCGATAATTTTGATCGGTCTTCGCGTAATGATATTCGAAGAATTAGACAAATGAGTTTAATTTAACGAACGATTGTGTCAAAAGTATGTCGCAGTGATCGATGCTTTTTTTACCTAGTATCATGGATACAATGCGTAAGGTGATTTAAATACCATTGTATTATCTGCATAACTTTTTCCTTCATTAAAAAGAAACTTTGCACGCCTAAACTAGTCAATCATCATTAAATTCGATTGTACGTCATTTGAAGGATTAAATCAAGTAATTAAAGATTAAAAATTAAGGATTAAATTAAGGATTGAATCAAGTAATCAGTTAATCATTAATAAGTGATTAGCTGCTATTTTGCTACAATAGAGGACAAAGAATTAAACTAGGTACCTCAAGGATCAATCTTGTAAAGGCCATTAATTTAATTCTTAAATCGAACGCAGTCAAGTGAGTATAAAAACTCATTTATCAACAATAAAACGTATTCGACTCCTTTTAACGCAACAAATTTTAACAATAAAAATTCATTAAATAAAACCAATAAATATTATTGTTAGAAACTTTCACTCGCGGGTGACACGAAGACAGCTGCCGCCGACGCTAATTTTCCCCGCATGCTCGCGATCGTATCGACGGTCGTTGCACTCGACAAATTTTTCGTCGGGGAAATTTCTGTCGCGCTCGAAGGTCGCGTCGTTCATCATCATCTTTCGC
This sequence comes from Trichogramma evanescens, assembly GCA_902732785.1. Lineage (NCBI taxonomy): Eukaryota > Metazoa > Arthropoda > Insecta > Hymenoptera > Trichogrammatidae > Trichogramma > Trichogramma evanescens. The sequence continues at coordinate 24,608 of CACVKI010140456.1, read as the reverse complement.
TCTCGCTGCTGCTGCTGCTGCAATCCGTTGCAAAAGTAAACAAGGATCTCGCGCGAGTATACAATATAATAATGCAATATAATTATCAATTCGAAAATCGTTTCTAATCTTTTTTCAAAGAAAAGAGCGAGTTGCACAATACTCGCGTCGATAAGTGCGCGCTCGCGTACACGTAAATCCCCCTTAATAAAAAAATTTTCCTCGCGCCGAGTTTAGTAAAGAGCGAACGAGCTGCATCGCGGCTTATCGTCGCCTCGCGCTATGCAGAAGAAGAAAAAAAATACGAAATAAAAAGTTAAAGAGCAGCGCCGGAGGCGGCGGTGGTTTATTTTCGCGCGCGACACTTTACCCAAGCGCATGTAATAATACGTAATTCGCGAGCTCGGTCGGACGATTCTAACTACATGTATGTATTATATACAGCGGCGGCGGTGGCATCGAACGCCTGCGTGATAACAATTATACTTAGGTGCCTCGCACACGACTCGGAGGCGTGCGCCAGCCGAGCAAGTGCTCCGCGCACAGATCACGCTCCGCACGTGCTTTCGGTATTTTTTTCTTTTGCGCGGCGCGATCGGAAGCACGAGACGCTCGCGCTTTAACCGATATGTATATTGCGCGATTCATCATCATTACATATATAATACAGTCGTGTGTTGCTGGGGGAAGGCGGATCGCTCCCAAGCACGTTTGTAACGCGCGTAATCTCAATAATACACAATAATATAGGTATACGTGAGCAGAGGCTGCAATTAAGCATTAACGCGCGTACTCGAGCCGCGAACGTATATAAATAATCATAATACGAGCCTTTTTTTTCTTTCTTTTCTCTTTATTGCTTCATTAATGTGCTCGACGCTTCTATACATATACTTTTTTTTTTTTATATATATATTATTTTTATCGGCGCATTTGGTTCGCGGCGCGATAAGCTATATGAACGCCAAACGGTATTAATAAGCCGCTCAGAGCCGAACGCCGATATTCTTCCTCTCGATTGTATTATTATTAAAAGATGCGCGCGTCCTCGTCGATCGGTATGTGTGCAATGTCACTGACATCGCCCGGGTAATTTTACCGATTACAAGTTTTTCTTTAATTCCGCTTACTTGGGTAATTTACCACGATATAATGACATTCCTTTTTTCCGCGACGAAATTGCTTCGATCGATTGGCCCAAAAATACCCTATGAATCTTCTTCCATCTGCATGCTATATAGGTATCAAAGAAGCTAGTCGTCGAATTCATGAATATCATTTTTCACAGCTCGTACGCTAGCGACGATCGAAGGAATGTTACGCTACATCCGGACACTCATCTTCGGCATCTTCGGGTAAAATAATATCCGATCTTCGTATTACACTTGCATGCAACAGATAAATGACTTTCAATTATTTCGAGAATTACAGGCGGCTTCTGTTTTCTATTGTTTTTATAGCCACAAAATTATCATCATCCGATGGTAGCGGAAGTAACTTCCCACATTCACACCTATTCGATTTAGTACATATTGAAAAATGACTCTGAATGGAAAAGTTGAACGCGCGTCGAGCGCATATATTTCATGTGTGTATGTATATAGGGATCGGGCGCGCGAATTGTCCAAACATTGAATTTTTTCGCGCGCGATCGGATCGACGAGAGAAAGAGAAGAAAATAAATAAGGATTATCGCTTGCATGCGCATACATTGCAATATTAACATTGAAATATGTGAGTATGTACGCAGACGTTACTCGTCTTTTTTTTTTGGTAAACACGCTTCTCATGGTTACTGTATACATTTTTTTTTTTTTGGGAATTCATGCGTTTACGTATAACAAGTCGCTCGTTTTAACATCACTTCCCGCGCGACCCGCTCAAACTCGAACAATTAAAAAGGTATTTGTATAATAGGTTATTATATATGTAAATTTAACGATCATCGCATTGACATTCGCGGATATCATTAAAGCAAAAATTCATCGAATTCCGACCGCGACGCGTTAGAATGTGCGGATGTTCATCGTTGCGCAGCGGTTCGCAGCGGCGAGGCACACCCCCGTACGCAGCGTACCCCACTTTATAGACTCCACCCCTCGTCGCATACCAACCGCTCCACCACTGTGCCGGGACCGCCGTACGACCTTGACCATTGGTCGAAAAATTTCGCGTGTCGCGTTTCGTCTATCGGGGCATCGTTAGGTACCTGTTTTTCCCTTCTCCTCAGCTGCTGCTGCTGCTGCTGCTGCTGCCTCAACACCCCACCATAGAAGATCGGTCGAGTTGTGGACCATCGTATATAACTAGTCAATAAATAGAGGCCGCTCGAGAGCCATTAGTTCAGTCATTGTTCCTCTCTGCTCGTAAGCTCCTCTGTACCGTACCTCGTGTATCTCTTTCAAGCCTCTTTCTCTCCTCTCTCTCTCTAGATTCATACTTGTACACTTTTTTTCCTGCTTCTTTCACTCTCTCTCTCTCTCTCTCTCGCGTTTGTTAATATCAGTTCTTTTCTTGTTTGTTGTATATATTTTGTCGACGAGCCGCGCGACTAGCAGCGATTTTTCAGTGATTCTACCCAGCTAATACACACATTTACTCGTAAAAGTTTACTTTTACAGTCAGTTTGCAAACATCCCAGTGAAGCGCTATAGTTTAAACAACAAAAAAAGCTTCGAACGACGCCATCGCCTAGATCAAGTGTTTATCGATATCCGATCAACAGCAGCAGTCGTACCTCGCAGTGCATCCATCTCTTGTTTACTACTGTCAGCAGTTGCAACCGATACTTGCCGATCTCGGCGACTTATACGTGCAGCTCAGTCAACACCTCGACTCGACACCTCTTGTTCTCCGCAACCACGCGCACCATCGCCGAGATCAAGTGTTAAAGTTTATTACAAATATATATCCAAGATCAGCATTGGTAGTAGCAGCCAAGAGACACATCGACGTTATATACATACATCACATAATCTCTGGTAGTAGTGTGCGTCCGTCACTCGGCCTGCTTCTGTCTGTGTGTGTGTAATATAGTGCGTGCGCGACGACGCGAGTAACAGGTGGGGATCGCTACTACTACTACTGCTGCTGCTGCTGCTGTGTTGACTGTCGTCGTCGACAGCTATCTCGCTGCTCCTTCCTCGATTCGCAGCGCACACACTACTCTCGTCGGCAGCACCACACGTACTTCCCAATCTCTGTGTCTGTGTGCGTGTATATATCGATACATATAATGTATCAGCGGTGAGCCCCGACGCGTCGTTTGTTGCTATATCGCCGCCGCTGCTGCTGCTGCTGCTGCTGCTGCTGCTGCTGCTTGCTGCACGCCGCCGCCGCTGTGCCTCGCAGCTATAACGACTCTCAGACTGTCTTTCGGTGTCGAGCGCAGAGCAATCGTGTGTAGGTGTTCGCGGAGACTTCAAAAAGTGCGTGACAAGAATCAACGACAGATCGGACTCTGACCGCACCGTACCAGGCATCGATCGAGCGCCAAGAGGATCGTCGCTTTGGATTAAATCGTTGAAAGCTCTCGGCCCTTTTTCTCTGTGATTGATTGCGCTTAACGCGGCTCCGGACGCGAGCTTCTTCAACACGGTACATCGTCGCATCGTCGAGAAGATCCTCGCGCACGTCCGCATACAAAGGAGAGGATATCGTTATATTTATATACACGCGTTTTTGTGACATCAACAACCACGGCAAAAACAGCAGTATAAACGACTAAAACATCACCGTCGCGATGAACGGAGAAAAGGACTTTGTGAAGATGGTGAAGGCGAAGATCAAGCGGCCCAACGTGACGCCCGCGCCGCCCAACTCCCTCAACAACTCCTACAACGCCGAGGCCGCCGCCAACAGCGCCGAGGAGGGCCCGGCGCCCAGACCCAAACGTGAGTCCCCCTATTTTTTTTGTTTTTTTTGCACTCGTTCGTTTTAATAATAATTGAATGTCGCTCGCGTCGAATTTTATTATTTACTCTACACGCGCGCGTCGCGCACCGAGCGTCTGTCAAAGCGCCAGACACCGAGCCGATCTCTATTTCTCTCTCGCGCGTACTAAACGAGCATGTTATTTCATACACATAAATTGGACGATATACGTATGTGTGTGTCGACGATCGCGTCGTAATTACACACGCGAGATACGTACGCACGGACCATTCATTAAATACACTGGGATGTACGTTTTGTCGGTGTATATTCGGCATACCGATTTTTCGGGGCATTATACCGATCATCGAGTGACGCCCCCGCGCGTACATCATATAATAAATAATATAAACCTAAATTTTTGTTTTTACTTCGCTCGGAGACGCATTCGGTGGTACATATTTATAAGTGTGTCATATCGCACGCGTACACAAAGATACGACGTCTGTGTGTGTATATACAGGAGTAGCATAGACCGGAGCGCGTGGAGCAGCTATATATCGTTATTATTACTACTACTAGTGCTTAGGCGCAACAATCGGAGCTGTTTTTCGTCTGCACGTTCATACGTATACGTACATATCTCGGCTCGGCTCTTGTAATACATAATTTGATTTCCTCGATATGTGTATATCGGTAATAATTCTCGTAATACGCGTAATACTCGCATTATATACATACATATAATATGTGCGCACGTAATGTATGCAGAAACAGGCCTAATTGAGACTCATACACATATATGTATCATGTGTACCGAGAAACAAGTGTACATTATCTATTGGCGTCGATTTGATTGATTCTCGTAACAGAGCGAGGTATATAGATTTTTGGTTCGATTCCGAGTCACACAAGTACTTTCTCCGGAGTAGGTGGCCAAGCTATAATTGCTTTGGTGGACGTATAATACAATGTATGAGATAATCAATCATCATTTCCGAAATCGTTCGGATTCTACTTAAATTCTAATGTACACACACACAGGTTAACGAGGCTTTTCGAGAGACGAGCGAGTAGCTAAACTCCAACTCGTCGAGTTGTTAATTGAGGGGGCTAATTAATCGTTCTCCCGAAAATTGAGCGATCCACTTAATGGGTCGGCTTAGTAGTAGCAGGTGCTACTGTTGTATAAATAAAAGAACCTCACACCTAGAATCAAAGATGACATGCTGTATAAGCAAGCACATCCGCTATTTCCAATATTAAGTTCCGATAAGCTAATCGCGATTCGAAATCGACATATTCGGTACGATTGTGTACACACACGGCATGCCGTTGGAATCTTAGGATATAGATACGTACATACGGGTGCAACGAGTGCCTTCAATTGCGTAATGAGCGCGAGCACTGATCGTCGTTGCGGCCACTATTTATCTATATATAGTGTCGCGCACACGCACGTAGCACATGTACCACACACACAGACAGACAAGACCATTCGAGCGAATATTCGCAGTCTTGACGCGCGCATATATCGCGCAAGGTCGCCGCCGCCGCGTGGACTCGGCTGCACTGTACCGCAGTTTAAGGTGCAGGTGGCGCACTATAAGATACACGTATTGATCGATCGATCGATATTGTAAATCCGTCGCGTGATACGAGCGCTTATATTTCATTTGTATACTTTATTCTTTTTTTTTAGAACAATAACAAAAAAAAACATAAACAATCGTGGATGGATAATACAGGAGATTCTCGCGATAGGTACGCGCGATGCGGATGCGAATTTTCTCGCTTATACACATACACACACACATGTATAAAAGTTCCGGCTTGGCTGCGCGCGAAAATTAGGTGCGATCGTATACGTACTCGCGTATAATATCGTAAATGCAATTAGCTTATAAAGTACAAGGACTCGTGTGTGCATGCGCCTGTGTTTTTGTGTATATTCGTACCTGACTAAATGGCCCCGCTCTGCAACGAAACTGTGTTTCATTTTCGAAATACAATGGCTTGTTTATTGTCCAAAGCAGTGCAACTCGCGCGATTGTTATATATTTTGTATCGCGCGTGCACGTGTTGCAATTATAGCCGCAGGCGACTCGAATCCGCGCATTACACGCGCGATTATTCGCGTTAACGCGAATGATCGAGAGAAAGAGAGTCACTTTCGATCACTCGAAAGACTACAGTAATAATATCGACGATCGAGGATCGGATACACAAATGCATTATACAATTGTGACAGCAACGATCGGCGTTCGTTATAAAGCTGTCAATCGTGATCGTCACGCGTCGCACGTGTGGTGCCGCCGCCGCCGACCGACTATGTATAGCGGCGCGAATGATTGATGAAAAGTCGCGTGTAGTGTGTGTCGCGCGAGAGAGAAAAGCACATCCACGACGACGACGCACCTCCGCATCGCATCTCAACGATAATATTGAGCGCTGCGGCACTATCCGCTTGACATCTCGTTATTGCTATTACACAATGATGATTGCCTGCAGAGAGTTATGCATTTTACAGCTCTCCAGTATACGTTTGTTATAATTGCAGCTGGTATATTTCTCTATTTTTTTTTTTTTTTACTTCTTCCTTTATTTTTATCAACGAGCCAAGTTGTCGAACTTGCGCAATAACGCGGCTGCTGCTCGCATAATAATAATTGTCGCGCTCGTTGCTGCTGTTACTTCGCCGATTCGCCGAAGTACACATCGTAATTTCGTCGTCTTCTTGTTTTTTTTTTTTTTTTCAAAAATTTGTATTAATTCACGATCTCCGCGCGGCACGTGTGTAAACACACACAGCGCCGCCAATAATCGCGTGTGCCTCGCGTTATTCGACATAATTATTATGACACATCGGGCTTTTATAGCACTCGTGAATTATACTCCAATCGTCGAGCCAAATATTTTCTAATATTATCGTGCCGTGCCGCGTTTCGCGGTGCACATTTTGATTCGTCCGTTCGAATGAATCACCCACGCGCGTGTATAACTCTTAGAACATATACGTATAATCCAATCGTCTAGCCGATCGTCAATTTTCTTTTTTCTGCCTCGCGATGAATCGGATTAGACGATAAAAATAGTACACGTAGTGTGTGTGCGCGCGAGTAAAAACGGCCAGCAGAGAAACAGCAGAGACGTTCACCTTTGTGCGCCGCATCATCGTCGCAATAATTTCCTCGCTTTTCCATCCGTGTGCTTTTCCATCTACTCATGGAAAAGTGCCCCGATCGCGGTTATTACATCGATTGCGCGAATCAATGCGTATTATAAAAACAATTACGATCGCGATCGATTACAGCACGTATGTAGGATCGTGTCTGCGCACAGCGTCGGTATGCAATAAACCGCTCGCATCGGAATTATGTAACTCACGAATTTGTAAGAAGAATATATGGATGAATTTTTAGCGAAGAAGCAAGGAATTCCCCACAAGGCGCGTGCGCCTATATTTCACAATAACCGATCTCCTCGCCTTTTATCTTTATCTTTTTTTTTCTTTTTTACTGGCAAAACTTTAGATCCTTTTTTTCTCATATACATATTTTTTTATCGTGCGATTTAATCCTACGGATGCAAATGTCCGTGTGTTGTGTTGCATGCCCGTGACACATAGCTGCTGCTGCTGCTTGCCGATCTCGCGTCCTTGCTCGGCTCGTGCGTGCGCGAAATCAGACAGCCGCAGCATCCGCGCGCAGCTGCGAGCGAGAGATTCCACGCATTCTTTTTTATATACTCGCATTATTTACACGTCGGAGTCCACGGAGAACAACAAATATGTATATATATAAAAATAAAGCTGCAGCGACGAACGATCGTATCAATTTTGCTAAGTTTGCATGCGTAGGTACACGTATAGCCAGACGCGGGTGCAACGTGTGTATATTAACCCTGATTTTTATAGTCCGACTGTGTGTACACTTGCCTATAAGGAAGTGTATTCATGTAGTCTGCTGCTGCTGCTGCTGCTCGACGATCGTGAAATCGGCGCTACTCGCGATTTATATGTACAAACACACGACTCGAGAGAGAAGCGGAGAATTCCTTGACACGGTTCGTTTACCCCCTCGCGGCTGTACATACGATGATTGGCATCGGCGGTGATACGTATATATACTATATAAGAACTCTCCTCCGAGCTGCTGCTGCGCAAGTGGCCGTATAATGGCGCACTTGATGCGCGAATACAATACACACACAATAGCCACTAACATAAACACACTCTGAACATTATAAGTAGTGTATATGACAGATGCTTGTGTATGCAGATGCAGTGTAAAGTGCGTAGATTTAAAAATCCACAGGTGTCTCGGTGTGTTTACAGCTTTTAAAGCACGTGCGTCGCACGAGATAACATGTATAAGCGGAAGTAGGTAGTGCTCGGGACAATTATCATTTAATAACGTATACGAATCGTATGTATCAGATAGTCGTCCCATCGCTCATATGAAAATCGCCGCCTCGTAAACAATTATATATATATGGGGGGGATTGCAGGCCGAGTAATAGTCGTTCGCTGTAACCCAATTAATGGTCGATTAATCTGGGGGAGCCCCCGACCGAGCATACGACGCATGCACATACGACGATTCACGGTCAATGACAAATTGTATTAAATCGCATGTGTGTATGTGTGCAATAAAGCTCGGTATAATACGGTACGCATAACGAGTTCATTCGTTTGAACTTGAATGTTATTGTTATTTGTTTTAAATTTATATTATAACGCATTTGTTTTCGCGCTGCGTTGTACACTATATAATTCTTCGATTTTAGTACACACATAGAGATGCTCAAAGTTAGATCGTGTATGGTCGCATTCATGCCGCACTCAAATGATCAATCAACGAAAATCGGCTACATCCTACTTTCGTAAATACACACGCGCTCGCTTGCACTCACACACACACACACGACCATTCACGCTATCTATATATCTTTGTGTGTAACGCGCGAGTCGAATTCAACGACGTTTTATCGTACGTACACGAACTTGCGCGTGTCAACACGATTTCTGCGCGAAGCTTCGGAAAAAAAAGGAGAGAGAAAGAGGCTTAGCTGTCGAGCTTTGCTGCACAGCAGTGCGAGCTTTAAAAGCTCGGCTCTTTTTTTCTATATACGTCTCCGAAGCTGCTTCTTCTTCTTCTTCTTCTTTGTATTATTAGAACGTGTATGCGCGAGCATGATTTCTCTCTCGGGTGTCTATCTCCGAATGAAGAAGCAGCCGGAAAAGCAACTCGCATGCTGCCAGGAAGAGAGACGACTGCGACACGATCTGCGCCTGCGACTCTCAATGTCGAGCTTGCGCGCACCTATATATATATATACACTACCGATCGCACACGCAGTTGCAGCGTACAACGGCCGAGACGGCAGCTCTCGAGTTGAATAAATGCGAAAAGCGCGCGCCTAGACGCGGATGCCGATTTTTCGAACAAACGAATCGTATTATATAGTAAAGTACGTCAGAGCAAGCTCCACACATAATGCTATGACATTATAGAAGTTATTATCTGCGGCTGCTGCTGCTGCACGTAGCAAAAATTGCCTCATCGGATTGCGCAACTGCGCAATGTGGTCTACTACACTAGTCTCGAGCGATTAACGTTATAGCGCCATTATACCACATTAAACGCGTCTTTTGGACATACAGTTAAAGAGCTCGTATACGCGGGTAGGCACTTTAATTGTCTCATGCTGCTCTTGTCGGCTTATCGAAATATAGTGTACACAATCGACGGAGTAGAGCGAGAGGCTCGTCGTCGTCGCGACGTGTGTATAAATACATCATACGAATTAAATGCCACGACGCGCATTCCACGCGCACGAAAAGTGCCTATTTCGCTCGATCCGTCCGAGTATGTGTATTTTAATTCTTCTCGTTCATAATGCGTTTAAAAGTCGAGAGCGGCGCATTATTGCTGCAACGAGGTGCGGTGTGCATAGCTCTTGTTTTTTTTTTTTTTTTGCCTCGAGTCAGCAGCTTTATAGATAATGTATACTTTAAAGCACGAGACGTGCGCGAGACGACGACTAGAGACCCCTTCCAGCTCGTATACTCCGTCGGAGTGTGCACGAGTGCAGCGATTATCAGCGCGTGAAACTCAACTATATTACCAGCATCGATGCATTGTTTAGAATTTATCTCTCGTAATCTGTTTTTTTTTTTTGCCTCTTAATCATTGATCATCCGAAAATCGCAACGTCACGAGAGGTAGAGTACGGGTGGCGATACATGTATTTATAAAAGAATTATTACACATACGCACATCCACACATGCTCTGCGCTGCTGCGTTGCGTATACTATATAGAGAGATTGTTGCGCGACGCGGCCCGACCGCACGTCGAAGCTTATCGTTTAGCCGCGCGCCTACTACTACCACCAACTACACTATGTAATTTCGATCTGCTTCTATCCGGCTCGCGACCCATTAAACTCGTCATATACGCAAAAAAAAAAAAAAAAAAATCTCAGCTTACAACGCGTTAATGAAAGCAGTATAGTAGTAGTTTTTCGCGTGTGTCGCAAACGAACTTCTCAAAAAGAGCATCGAGGGGATCTCTCTCGGCTATGCTCGTCTCTCTTTGCTGTGCCGAGACTAAAAATACGCGAGAAAGAGAAAGAGAGAGGAGTGACGGAGACAGTTCACCGCCTCACTCTGCGAAAGTTCTTTTATACGAGAAAAGAACTTTGCAAGTTGATACTACTTTTTTTTTATTATTATTACCATGTGCCTCGGCGCTGCGCGACGGAAAAACCGCGACGAATAATCGCGCGATTCGAAGTGCAGGTCGACGCTCTCTGTAAAATATATGTATACCGATCGCGACCTCGACACACACACGCACACAGACTGGAGCGTGTGAGAAGGACGAATAATAAGTAGTATACACGCCGATCCCGCGAATGTATCAACGAAAAAAAGCTCGACAGTTCGCGAGCTTTTTTTTCGCAAGTTTTGTCATCCAAGCCACAAAAAAAACAGAGTAACAAAATTACTCTGGTGTCTGCCACCTCTTCGCCCCCACGATGAAGTTGCATAAAAGCAACAAAAAAAAAAAAAAAACAGAAAAGAAGTCGGAGTTAATTCTTTAGTGCGCAATGTCCAAGAGAGACGGCGCCAGTAATTTCGCTTCAACGCGCGCCGGCAGTGCAGCAGCAGTCGTCGTCGCAGACTATATGCAAAAACGCACGTGCTCCGTTCTTCCTCTGTCTGCGTCTCTCTCTCTCTCTCGTTTCGTGCTCTGCTACAGCCGCTTCTTATATACTACTACCAAAAGCTGATCTTAGACCTATATAGCTACACACGCACGGCGAGAGAGAGAGAGACCGATTCACGCTGCTGCTAAGTCTGCCCCACACACACACACACACACACACACGTTCATTCTCTTTTTCGCCAATAATATGTGTGTGTGTGTGCGACTCTACCGACACTAGCTCGCATTCACACGCGCACACATCGAGAGAGTCTCGGACGACTTCGCACGACTCAGCAAAGTCCGAGATTGCGCGACGTTTCGCGTGTGTCGGGGGCGACGGTCGCACTTATGATTATACATAACCGATAGAGCACATATTGTGTGTATAATATAATATACATGCGAAACGTTCTATATTATGCGTGTATATTGAACGCGGACGTGTAACGTATAAAGTTGGCTCTCGTCGGTCGTTTTTGCGAACACGACCGACCGACCGACCGTCTGCCGTCGTCGTTTCGCACATACACGCGCGACTATACACACACATCGATTGACCTTTATGTATACGTACACACGTATATGCGGCTCTCGCGCGCACACACACATCGAAAGGTTCGCGCGCTGCTGCTGCTGCTGCTGCTGCTGTTGCTGGTATTCGCGTGTATATATAGCACAGCATACACACACTCGCATGCATACACATACACACAGAGGCAGAAGAAGCCGAGCACGAGACTACTACCGCACTCGCAGCTCGGACCATCGAGTGTTTCGCGCTGCGTGCGCGTGTTGATGTACCGCCGCACACCAGTAGTCGTGCTGTAGCAGCCGCGGCTCTCGCAGTGTGTGCGTGTGATTGCCCATCACCCACCGCCAGTCACCACCACCACCATCATCATCATCGGCATCGTCATCGCCGTGGTCGTGTCGCGTCGCGATCGCCCTCTGCTCCGCGAAGCTGCAGCGTAGCGCACAGTAGTCTGTCTGCGGTGCGGTTGCAGTGCAGCAGCAGCGGCAAAGTGCAAAAAAAGCCGAAAAGCGCGCGACATATTACGTACTAGACTGTGCACTAGCGCATCGCACGCGCGCGCGCGCGTGTTATACCTATATATCGTACCTACCTTACTTGGACGGTTGTGTGCTGCTGCTGTATCAAGTATATAGTTGAGTTGCAGTTCGACGACGACGACGACTGCATCGCGCACCGAATCATATACATAACAGCGAATTTATTTCGTCGTCGTCTTCGTTCGTTCGTTCGTTCGTTCTTCTCTTCCTGATACATAGTCGTCGCGCGTGTATTATACTCATCTCCCGCAGCAGTTAAAGTAGTTGGTCGGTGCGGCTCGACAGTGCTACTACACAACTCCTCTCCTATTATTTATCGCGCGTGCCTGATCGTCGTCGTCGTCGTCGTCGTCGTCGTCGCGGCAGACAGTGCGTGCGTGCGTCCGTCCGACCCGTCTATATACATAACGCACGGAGTGACCGCGACTACGCACGTTAAAAAGCTTCTTCTTTTTTAAATACAATATATTTAATAGAACGGGCTTTCGACTATAAAGTTCGTTCAAACGTGCGAAAAAGAAAAAAAGAAAGAAAAGATGAGCCGCGACAAAAATGGCCACGTGCTCGTTTGGGAGCAGAGCGACTTGGACGACGCCGCCGCGGCCGAGCAACAAGTTAACAATCATAAAAATACTGCCGATCGCAGCAGAGGTATGCCGCATACAAGTAGTAGTAGTATAGTAGTAGCATCATAAGTTTATAAACCGAGAACGGGGCGAGCAACGAAACAAAAATTGTTGCTCCGAACTATGTACACCACCGCTACTTATATATCTTTACCATATAGGCATGTAGCATGCGTATATCTATGTAGAGCGATATGCGTGCGTGCCCTCGTATCAGTATCGAGAGAGAATATTATCCGCGGGACTCCTTTCTTTTCATTCTCTTCTGCTGCTTGTCGCTGATGCTTTTTCTTTTTTTTTGTGCTGATTTTTTTTTTTTTTGCTTTTTTTTTACGTAATCGTCTTCGGTTGTGTGTGTGTGTGTGTGTCGAGAGCAGCTCTACTGCTATACGCTCTTTCGCTATATACTGATTGCGTCCGCACTGGCCGCGCGCTTAATACTCGTGATGTATTCATGTATATGTAATATATATATTCGAACTTTTCTTTAATACGATGCTGAAATGTGTCGTCGTCGCGTGTATCATCATAAGTTCAAGTACGAGGCTCTTTCGTTGTGATTTTATTATATACCTTATAATACCTGTGTGCCGGACGACGATGAGATAATAATCATGCATAATCAGAGAGGAGAGACGGAGAACGAGAGACAGAGAGAAAGAGAGAGAAGGCGCGCAGGGGGGTGCAATTTTGTCTCCTCCTCATCAGTAGTTGGCCACGTGCTCGCCGGCTGGTGCCGCTCTCTCTCTCTCTCTCTCTCTCTCTCTCTCCTCTCTCTCTTTCCTCTTTCTCCTGTCCTTTCTTATGTGACTCCGCTGCGCTATGCTGCGGCTGCGGCGTGTACAGCTTGTTGCATTCGCATATATATATATATATATATACGTACACGGCAGCACAAATGCACGTATATACATATATAAGCACGTCGCGCGTCTCGGCGCGACTCGTATTTCATTTATATTCCGCGTTTATTTACTCGCGCGCGAAAAATGCCTCGAGGCGAGAATTATAATACGCGAAAATATTTCTGCGCGATCGCAATGATAATGATGATTGTTTTAAGCTTGTACGATCTTCGGATATGTAACGAGTGTGTGTGTGTGTGTATGTATGATATGTACGTTATAACGTGTATACGCGAGAGTCTGGACCCTAGCCAGTATTTTAGAATAAAATATAATGCGCCAACCTTGGCACTTTCTTACACGAGCTTTAGAGAGCTTTCGTACGTACAGCGCTTATATACGCGCGTTGAAAGCTCCTTCGTCGCGATATTATTTTTTATACACATGCTTCGCAATTTTTTCTAAAACGATTTTTTTGTTTTTCTCTCCGTCGTCCTATAGGATGGTTCGGGATACGTCACCTGATATGCATCATGCTGTTCTCGGGCATGGCCAATGCCTACATCATGAGGACGAACATGTCCGTGGCCATCGTCGCCATGGTCAATCACACGGCCATCGAGCTGATGGACCAGGAGGGCGGCCACGAGGAGCCGATCAACGAGTGCCCCTACAACGAGCCCGACAACGTCACCCAGGTGGCTCACGACGGCCCCTACGAGTGGAGCTTCACCTATCAGGGCTACCTGTTGAGCGCCTTCTTCTACGGCTACGTGCTCACGCAGATACCCTTCGGCATACTGGCCAAGAGGTACGGCGCCAAGACTTACCTGGCCTACGGCATGCTCATCAATTCGGTCTTCGGACTGCTGGTGCCTGCCTCGGCCGACGTGGGATACTGGGCGCTCATCGTGGTGCGCTTCATTCAAGGTTTAGGAGAGGTAAACATTATAATCGATCAATTTTTCAGTTTGCAATGAGTTTCTGGACAACTGGTTTGATGTGATTCTTTCCTATTTCAGGGACCAATCGTTCCTTGTACGCATGCCATGTTAGCCAAATGGGCTCCTCCAGACGAAAGAAGTGTTCTAGGTGCTATTGTTTATGCCGGAGCTCAGTTTGGTACAGTTGTATCGATGCCGCTAAGCGGCCTTCTATCTGAGCATGGCTTTGCTGGTGGCTGGCCATCAATCTTCTATGTTTTTGGTACAATCGGAACCATATGGTGTTTTGCTTTTCTACTCCTTGTCCATGAAGATCCAGAAGTTCATCCTACCATTCCTGAGGAGGAAAAGAAATATATCATGAGTTCGCTTTACGGAACACATGGCACCCAGGTGAGAATTATTGCAATTCAAGTATCAAAATAAGTCTAATTATTTCATGTTATTAATTTAAACAATGTTTTTTTAGTCTCCACCAGTACCATGGAGAGAAATCTTTACGTCAATGCCATTCTGGTCTATCATGGTGGCTCACATGGGCCACAATTATGGTTACGAAACGCTCATGACAGAATTACCTACGTACATGAAGCAGGTTTTGAAATTTGACATCAAACATGTAAGTATCATCCTCACTCTCATCAATTCTTTGTGTAACTTCATCACATTTTTCAATTACCCCATTTCACATTAAAAACAGAGTTACACCTGAGTCATGAAAATATCGGCACACACTGTATTTTGTGATCCTTGCTGTTGACACACACGCAAGCATCAACAAGTGCTCATTTGATCAATGTTGAAAATCATTCTTGTGCCTGCGGGTCGGCAAAAATAATCCGCGGATTAATGTTTTTATATACTTCGAAGCGGTAGCAGATGCGAGTCGTCGTCGCTAAGTGCTCATTACAGCACGATTGCGCAATTCGCTGTCGCAAATACGTATCGCGATGACATATGTCCGGTCGGAAATAAATCGTTTCTCGTATACCCGGAGCGAGGTTCTCTATCGAAAAATAAATTGTTAATCTCAATTTTCTTTGTATTACCCGACAATTAACGACATCGGTGGTGAACAATGAAATCCAAAATTAACGAGTAAATACCATAATTAAAGAATACGTAATGATTTATAGCATTATAATTGTTGTCAAAACTTTTATCGCGATTATTGTACTCTTAATTAGACAACAAGTAGAGATTAATATATTTGTTTTCACTGACGATTTGTAAATACTCGAAATAAAAAAATCGTAGATTAAACCGATAAACCCAATTTTAGACGCTTCAATCTTGCCGAGCTTCAAAATAACCAAACGAACTAATTCCCAATCTTTTCAGAACGGCGCCATATCGGCCCTTCCTTATCTGGCCATGTGGATCTTCTCCGTACTGATAGCCTACGTCGCCGACTGGATGATCCAGCGGAAGATCTTCGGCATCACGGCCACCCGCAAAATCGTCAACAGCATCGGCCAGTTCGGGCCGGCGGTCTGTCTCACGGCGGCCTCCTACACCGGCTGCAATCCCACCCTGACCATCGTACTGCTGACCCTCGGCGTGGGCCTGAACGGCGGCATCTACTCCGGCTTCAAGGTCAATCACCTGGACATCTCGCCGCGCTACGCCGGCGTCCTCATGTCCTTCACCAATTGCACGGCCAACATGGCCGGTCTGCTGGCCCCGATCACCGCCGGCTACCTCATCTCCGGAACGGTAAGTCGATATTAATTGCGGAAGTGTCGTACGATACGAATCGTTACGATAATTAAATGCCCCCGCGAGTCGAATATTCGAATGACGCATCTTCTCTCTCTGCGTTGCGGATTTGCCGAAAGATAAATATTTTCATAGCTGCCTTTCGAGTACACGCACAAACAAAACACACGCAGTCGTTTCGGTACTTGTAGGTTCTTTCGCTCGATATATACGCGCTCGCGAGATATACACTTACCACCGGACACACTCGGCAGAGAGAAAGAGAGACCGTACTTAAGATAAGATAGGCGAAGAAACGGAGCAATCGTGTCATTCCTATACTCTGTTTACACAATTTAGATTTATATGTACAAATAATTCATGTATCGGTTTCGTGTACGCATTGCTCAATTGCAGAAAATTAAAACGAGAACATAACGCGAGAACGGGA
Organism: Trichogramma evanescens; assembly: GCA_902732785.1. Lineage (NCBI taxonomy): Eukaryota > Metazoa > Arthropoda > Insecta > Hymenoptera > Trichogrammatidae > Trichogramma > Trichogramma evanescens. The sequence continues at coordinate 7,905 of CACVKI010140456.1, read as the reverse complement.
GGAATTAAAAATTATTCCGCGTTTCTGTGTTTGTGTGTGTATATTAAAATTATGCAACTGTGACTCGCCCGAGAGAGGAGGTCGTATCGAAGACGGTTTTCAAAAATACACCAATGTGCTATTATGCGCTCGTATTTTGTCAATGTTTCAAGAAAAGCTCATTTTTTGAGAGGTGCAACTTTCAACGCGCTCACAATTGGCTCGCGCAAATGTCGCCGATGTACCGATGATGATCGTTTAAAATAGCCACGTGAGAAAGTAACGACGGGCATTTCGATGAAAATAACAATTTTTTTTTTCCGTTGATAATTTCTTGAATAACGCCGAAGCTTTTTTGGAGTAACTCCAAGCGCGATGTTGTCACCCGCATAGAAGCGGCCATTCAAAGAAAAGCGACTTGCGTCACGTATCAAAATCTAAGAATCCATAGGTATACTAGTGAGAAAGATAAAGATCATAGATGAGCTCAGAACTGAATTACGCGCGAAGAATATCGTTTAAATGAAATTTTCCAACTAATCCTTTTCTTTTTTTTTGTTTTAAAGCCTTCTCAAGCCAAGTGGAGATCGGTGTTCCTGGTCTCGGCGTGCATTTACGTTATATGCGGAACGTTCTACATCTGCTTCGGCTCAGGTGTCCGCCAGCCCTGGGACGATCCGGAGAACGACGCCAACGTCATGGAAAGAATCAAGAAGCAAGAGGAGCAGCAAGAGCGCGAGGATCTGGCCAAAAAAGTCCAGAAAACAGAGAAGAAGAGGATTCGTCAAGAGGCGAAGGAGGCCAGGATCGCTCGCAACGAGGCGAGGAAAGAGAGGAGGCAATCGGCGTCGAAGGTCATCCCGGTAACCATAGAATCGCTGGAGATATCGGACACGTCGCCCAAAATGATGACCACATCTTTCCATGTGATCGACGAGACTCGACCATCGTCATGAAAGGAGACACGACGTCAAGGGCCCCGGCAACGCCCTTGAACGCCCGTGTCTCCTTTTAATTGTAAAATATATATATATAATATACATTATATATTGATATCATTATCATCATTATAATTTTAAGTAAAAAGTTATTGCGTTTTTGCATGCAAAAAACCGTTTGTATATAAATTGTATATATATTTTTAAAATGACAATCATCGAGATCGTCTCATATGGATAGTGAGTGAGTGATTGATGTGAATGTTATAGTGAGTTATTATCGTGCTGCTACAGCTTGAATTGTAAGAGAAGAGTGTGAAAGAGGAAAAAAAATGTGCGAGTTGAGCGGTAATATCGGCGAAGTTTGAATCTAATTTTTTTTAGTTTTCTACTTGTACTGATGCATACTCTGCATTGCGCCCGAGTACCAAGTGTGTGTATGTATACATGGAAAAAAAAGTCATTTATGTCTTTTGCCTCCACGTTTTTTCTTCTTGAAAAAAATAATAAATGAATAAAAAAAATTGACGAGGATATTTAGCTCAAGATATTATTACAAACGCAACATTAAGAATAACTACAGATTATGCCATATAACAATAGTAATGTGCTCTCGTACTTTATATACGTGGATATTCTTTTTTGATAAAAGCTATTGACGTTACACTTTGTTCAATTGAAATTTTTTTATCTGCCTCAATAGAAAAGATGAGTGAAAGATTCTCGAAATTTTCACAGTAATTTTTTACAATACTTTTTCAAAATAATAAGGGAAATTTTTTACACGAAAGGCCTATCTACTTTTAAACTTGAAACACTTGAAATAGTCGATTTGAAAAGTTATACTTTATGTGCGTTGCTGAACAAAGAGAACAATGATTTGATAAAAAATATTTTTCTGATTGTATTGAATGATCGATCGCTTAAAATCGCGCAATCGCACACCTATTATATGCATGTGAGGAAAAAGAAGGTGAATGCAACGAAGAAACTAGTGCTTGCTGTGAGAATGTTACAAAGTGGTATATATACATATATACGGAATCATTGAAAGTGCATATTAATATCAACTTTATTTTATGCTTGTAAAACGAACGTTGATTATTATGAGCAACAGTATTAGGTAGAGCGCGCCTCACGTTCGCCATCCGTATCGATGTTATATACAGGTATATATAGAAGTTTTTTGAGAGAGAGAAAAAACAGGAGGAAGTGTCATCTTTATCTGAAACTGTCAGTACTCCGCTTAACAATCGACATTTAAGCTCCAGGAAAAATGCCGCGAACGAGCGTTCATATGACGTTGATAATTTTGTATACGTTTTGTTATTTTATATATTTTACCTTATAAGATTTACATGTTATACGTACATATCTATATATCAACTTCCTATTTAGCATATAAATAGTTCGTAAGTCCTTTTTTTTTCAATTATAAATATAAATAATTCAAAATAAGTTGTCATCCTATCATGATTTATTTTATTCGTACGAGTTGAATTCGTTATTTACAAAGTTCTGAAACACGTTGTTCTGTTTCGACGTTAACATAAGTGTACTTTACACTTATTTCCTCATTTTTTTAGAGCAGAAAATGCATTTTTAATTTTGAACTCGCTAAATCAGCACAAATCGATTTTTTAAACCGAAAAAGTCTTCAATATAATTTTACAGTCTTCCAAAGTGTGACATTACACTCTTGTATCAGAAATGATCATTTTTATAAAACGAAAAAATTGTCGCATTGTACATTGAAATGCGGTTTTACATTACAATTTGTCTTCGCTTTTGAAGACTCGTAAGATTTATCAACAGTTGTACTTCATAGTTTGTTAATCTTGCCCAATGATGAGATCAATACTTAAATTTTAAATTATTTATAAAAATATATGTGCTTATTCCAAATGTTTTCAACAGGCAAGATGAGCCAGAGCACTTTTCAAGTTTATACGGAAACTAACTTCTCATCAAAGAATCGGATGATTTTATTAAAGGTTCATAAAAGTAGAACGTATTTCAACGAAAAGAGATGAAAAAAAAGTGAATACTGTTGTGGAGACGATTTAATCTATAATAGAGTTTTGTCGTGCATCGCTGTAGCGTAGACGTAAGAAATTTTTCTTCGCTATTCGACAATGTTGTTCCTTGTGCCTTAACAGAGCGGTCGATTCTTTTTGCTAAGTTTTTGTAGAAGTAATATTTTTTGAAAAAAAAAGATGCTTGTATAAATTTTTTTTACAAAAGATTATGATAATTGTTCAGTCATGTCGAGGTCTGTGATTTATTGATTGCTTAAATAAAATGAAAGCAACTCATGCGTACGTATATTTGTTATTTAATAGAGAATGCGTTTCAATAAAATTTTCGTTATTATAAACTGCTCAAACTGTAACTACTTCAAAGGAAAATTATAAATACAGTGTATGTGAAACTTCATTCAAAAAGATACTGCTCATGTGCTGCTTTGAAAATAGAATTGACAATACCAATGACTGTGAAATCGCTAGATTTAAACACTAGTCGACAATCTTGAGAATGGTAGTGATTGGAATTGAAATTCAATCAATAATATGAAAATTCTTCATTTAAATTATTCTGTTAGTTACATCCTATTTTCATATCGCGATCATATCAGTTACAATAGTTAAATAAGCAGTTTTAAAAAGAAATAGATATTATTGTTCGTAACAAACTGTTGACAAAATGTACTATATTTATTGTTAAAATTGCATCTTGTGATATAAATAATTTAATAGAGCGGTTGAATAAAAACATTCTCTACCTCGAATTACGTTTGATTTTTACTTGAGCAAAATTCATTGTACTAACTCTCACGTAGAAATTGAAACTGCTTTAAATCGTAATTTGATAAATCATCAAGGAGAAAGGAATAACTCAAATATTTTTTTATAAAAAATCGTTTTTTATTTATTGTAGATAAGTAGGTCTTATAACACTTTTTCTACAGTCAATTTAAATTATTGAAGTTGCCAAAATGTTGACCTGTAACACAAAAGAAAAATATGAAATTTTGGTTCAACATAAAAATTAACTAATTTTCAATTTAGTTCAAACACTACTTCAGATAGAGCTAATAGTGTCATTCACAAAAGATTATATGATATTATAAATTAAATCATCATTAGTAGAATGTCTTTTTTTACATAGTTATGAAAGAAGGATTGATATTTACCTTTTTAAAGTTGATTTTTTTTTCCTCTGGAGTTTCTTTTGATACTTCAAACCAGGGTTCTGTAAATAAAAAAATTGATATAATTTCTGATGCTAGGTTTTTTAGTTAAAATGAAAAATTTCTTTAATCATTTTTTCTCAGTGGTAGTGACGAATAAAATGTATGTATATCATTAACGTATTTCAAACCAAGGTCTCGTCATTGAAAAAATAAAACTAATACATAAAAATGTTTTCAGAAAATGGTAACTTACATTAATATGCATTAGGTTGACCCACAGCAATAGATTGGTAGAAGCAATTCGTAGATCTTTGGTTCTTTAATCTGAAAATAAGAATATTAAATTAGTTTTAAGTTAAAATTATTTATGAGTGATTTAGTTAAAACTTTGAATATGATTCAGATAGGAGCGAAAGACATATGCTAGTTATACATCAAAGTGTTCAGTTGAACTATGAAATCATCATAAAAATTCAATTTAAAATATTTAGAATTAAAATATCTTAGATCATTATACTCACTTTTCATTTTATTTCCTTTATCTTGTTAGTAATGATATTGTGGTAGCACATCCTCACTGCTCTGCAGAGTCCTTTGTTTGACTTAGAACACTAGAATAAAATTTGGATGTTTAGTTGTTGTTTTTAATTTAAAAGATTAATTTTTGTTGATTTTATTCATGATCAGATAGGAGCGAAAGACATATGCTAGTTATACATCAAAGTGTTCAGTTGAACTATGAAATCATCATTTTGAATAAAAAATTTATTAATAAAAGTAATGATAAATTTAGAGTGTTCTTACCTAGACTTTTCAGGCTTGACAAATTTCGCTTGGACAAATATCCTAGGAACATCAATCTTTTCTTTCAAGTTGACTGTTCTTCTTTGGACATAAGAACAACTCTTTGTTTTAAATCCAAAAGATTCAAACAGCTCTTGCACTTCTTCAGTGGTGAAGTAGTAGCTTCTATAAAATGAATGTTTTCATTAGTATATTTGATAAACATATTACAATCATAGAATTAATTATAAAAAATTGTCAGATAGGAGCGAAAGACATATGCTAGTTATACATCAAAGTGTTCAGTTGAACTATGAAATCATCATTGCAAATAAAATATTATAATAATAAGATATCATTTTATAGATCATTCAACTTGCCTTGTGCCATCCTGACGGACATATAAATTATCTGCAATTTTACATCCAGGTTTGAATCTCATTTGAGCCATGTCGTAGCGCCCATAGTCGCGGAACAAAAGAACTCCCTCCTCATTCATTACATCAAATATGTTTTGAATGACTTGTTTAAATTTCAAAGGATGAATCGCAGATAGTACAAAGACCAAAGTAGCAATATCCACTGGATGAAATACTTTGTCAGAAATGGACTCAGTTACATCAGCTTGAAAAGCTTCTATGTACTCGGAATTGTACAGTGCATGACCCTTGACGAATTCAATCGCCCTTGGAGAGAGATCGCATGCAAACATTTTTTTAAATGGTACATTCTCCTCTATCAATGGATAGATCAAATTACCGACTCCGCAGCCAATCTCGAAGAACACTTTTGGGCTCCTTCGTTTCTCTTCGGTGGTATCGTCACCGAGAAGCTCCGCGAATTCGCGGGTCGTCCAGTGTCGATCCTTGAAGAAGCGTGTGTCGTTCCGCTTGTAAAACAGATCCCAATTCTTTTTGGCGTTCTTCTCGATTTGCATGGCTTGGAAGTCGGATACCAATCGCATATCTTGGGCCTTCATGCGATCAATCTCTTCCTGGGTCAATGTGGGCTTGGCCGCGTGGCCGGTGTACGAAGCCGCCGTCGTGGCGTTCGCCGTATCTTTTTCATCGGCCATGTCTCTCGGTCGAGAAATGTGTGCAGGTAACCTTAAAATTCAACACGTGGCTGATGCCAATTTCATCGAATCAAGAAGCCGGTCTCTCGCTCAATCCAATTTTTGCATCCTCCGTGCAAAATCTGTAATAAAAATCATTCTCATTTAATAATCGATCGATTAAACATAGTAATAATTGATGTTTTATGAGTGCGCTCAGAATAAGAGGTTGGCATCAATACGGACTCAGCCGGCAATTCCTATCAAGAACAAAGGTTCATCATTTAATGCGCTAAATTTTCTTTTTTCATTTTCAATAGTTTAAACGCTACAGAGAGCGTAAAAACTGAATTGAACTTTACAGTAGACTTACATTGATACTCGATTCGAATCAACGAACAGTTCAACGATTTCAAATAAATATGAATAAAACAATTCATTCGATATTTATTACTTTATGCAACAGTTATTTTTTGTAAAAATGATATTAGAATTAAGTGTTAATACCTTTTACTTGTTGCGAAGCAGCGGATTCTCATCGCAGACACGTGCGACCAACCTACCGGCCCCGTAGTGGAGAGAGAAATGATCAAGTCGCTTCGCGCTTCGTGCAGCACTCCAAAAATGATGATTCAGTCCAGGGAGCCCGGCGGTGAAAGAATTCAAGATGGCGCTCGGGCGCGAGATTCAAAATCTTCAAAATATGAATAGGAAAAATTATAAGAAAAATGTGTATTAAAAATTTTAAAAATGTTAGAAAATGTAAGAAAATGCGTATGAAAGAAGTCACCTATAAAGCTTAGCTTGGAAATGTTTTTTGTTGATAAATCTGCAAACCGAATTAGTCACACACGTTGCCTAGCACGGCTATTATTTATAAATAATTAAACTGCGAGCAGAAGCAGTCACCCACGTGAGCCAGCTCGGCTATTATTTAAATAATTAATCTGCGAGCAAAAACAGTAACTAATGTATCTCGGCTCATGTATTATCCCCAAATAAATATGAAAATTAAAGTAACCCGATCGATCCAGCTAGTACATCGTTTTTGTAAATTATTATCCAACATACGTACCCTTTATTGAAAAATATAATAATAATGATTAAATTAATAAAACTCATGCAGTCATAGATATAGGTTTATTATATTGAATAATTAGCGATATTAAATAGAAATAATCAACAACAATAAAAATTGAAATGAAACAACAGATAAATTTAATGAATGCATCGAGGGCACACAAAATTTGTGTTGTCTCCTTGGTATTTATAATACAGTTCATATGTGCAGGATTACCACACTCAGACTCAGTACAATTCTGATAAATTTGGTCGCTCGATCTGAAACAAAATATGCAAGTTTCTGACATACTATCGGACTTTTCTAGTAAGGTTTCGGCAACGGTTTTTCAAAATTCTGGCGGGTCGAATTTAAGTTCCATGGCAAGATTCTGAGCGATTTGCCGCATATAGTACATGACGTAAACGCCACAATGGCAATTATCTTTCTCGGGTCGCTTCGGGTTTTCACCCAAATAATTGACCTCAGTCCATTCAATTTCATGTAAATTATTGTGTGAAAATTTCGAACTGAGGCGAAGAAACCGGCGAAACTTATTATGCTGATTTCTTGTCCTGCGAGACATCTGATATTCAACTTTCTTTGGATCGATCAAATATAATTGTTTTCTCGGAACGTCGACCACATACAAAGTCCAATGGTCCGCTTCGACGTTCGGTAGAAACAAGTAATTTTCGCAGATAGTACCATTAAGTTTGAACATATCCCAATCGGCATCGCCATTATCTTTACCAGTTACGAGGATGATTTTACTCATTTCGCTATGAATAAACATACTTCCGGTATTTTTTAAGCAGCATTTAGCAAATGAATCCATAACACTACTTTCGATCCATTCAAGTCCTTGTAGAGATTGAAACGAGGATGAATATAACTG
>CACVKI010140449.1:24990-39019 GCA_902732785.1 Trichogramma evanescens | reverse complement strand
AAAAAAAAAAACGACGGCCGCTTCGGTTTTTCCTTTTTTTTTTCGCTCCCTAGAAATACAAACCAGCCCCTCGCGCGGCCTGCCCTTGCGGGCGAGCGCTGCGCAGCACTCGAGGCCTAGGAGTAGTATACGGCCGCGTTGCGTGCGCGCGTATTCCTTTTGCTTTGCGCGCGCCATTCGCTCCTCGCTCCTATATATACATTGGCCTTTTTCACGGCTGCTTTTAGCTGACTGATGCCGAGCGCGGGGAAATGTTGATTGGACGAGTACAGTACTCGTTTACCAAGATTATATTTTACTTGGTAAAATTATCGTGCGCGTTATACGAGATGTCTATTTTTTTTGTACCAGTAGCGGTATCGAGGAATCTCCGACGAAAGAAATCAAGCGCGAGCTTTACATATGTACCGCATACATACGCATCGAGCACTCGTTCGCATTATACAATGTGTGTGTTTATGCGTGAGTATATATATATTCATTCGACTCGATAAAAGTCAAGTAGGAGGGAAAAGAAACGATTTCTCGCTGGACGCCCCATAGAAAAGGAACGTACAAGCAAAAAGTAAAAAAAAAGGGAAGAAAGAAGAAGAAGAGAAGCGAAAGAAGAGAAGAATACACGTATAAGCACGGTCAGTCTGGCGTACTTAGATTGATCGAGGAAAGGGATAAAAAATATATGCGAGCTCTCTCTCTGTACAGCAGCCATGCGGCGGCGATCTCGGGCACAAGCTTCTTTTGTAAAGTGCAATTTCCTGCGCGCAGTGGCAGTTTGTATTCTCGAATGCTGCTGCTGCTGATGCTGCCGAGCCGAAGAGAAATAAGGCTAAAAAAGAGAGAGAGAGAGAGAGAGAGAAAAAACAACACGCTCGAGCTGATTTCAAAGTCGTTTTCATCGAAACTTTGACTATAAAAATCTCGCGCGTCGCGTCGCGTAAGAGACGGCATACGTTTATTCGAAAGCAGATCGCCCGTAGCGTCCGAAAAAAAAGCGAGGGAGGGAGAGAAAGAGAGATTATTCGAATGCAATTTTCGCCTCTTCTCTTTCATCTATCGTATTATCTACACAGATAAAAAAGCCTGTATACACACGGGCAAGGCGTGCACATCTGCTATGCGATAGCAGCAGCATCAGCAGCAACAGTTCATTATCGCGAGCGATTAGCCTCGGCGTATGTACTGCACGATCGGCGTCCGCAAAAGGGTTCCTCGAGAGCTCTTCCCATATAAGCAAGCTCAAACACACACAGTGTGTGGGTGTGTGTGTTAAAGTTCGGGCGTCCCGCATTGATCGCCTCGTAATCCACACACGCGCGTGTGTATACTACGACGGACCCTCTCTCTCTCTCGTTCTATTTTCTCTTTTCTCACTCTCTCTCTCTCTCTCTCTCGCATGTGCTGGCGATAATACGCGTATGTGCGCGCCCCGGCTGCGTTACACGCACACACAGGCGTTGTTCCATATTATCGCGAGATTATTGGTTTTCGTTCCTCGATTATTTTTTTTCTTCGCCTTGTAGCGGCACACCGGCGATTCGAGGCCATGAATCTCTATATATTCGTATGGGGTGTGTACGCGGTGTGTTTGTTATTGTAAGCGCGAGACGAAAACGGAGCCGTCGTTTAATTAGAAAATTCGCCGTGTGTGTGTGTGCTCGCGTTGATATCGAGCGTGTCGCATTTCTTTTGCTTTCACAGTGTGTATGCACACTGGGTGAACGCGAGTCAGACAAGAGAGAGAGAGAGAGAGACCGAAGAAAAAAAATTATCGTTTCAAGCCCCTCGCGAATTCAGAAGACTACTACCCCGCAAGAGCTTGAGCGTGCTCTCTCTTTCTGTCTGTCTCTCTGTGTCTCGATTTATATTAATGAGATTTATTCGCGAAAGCATCAATTTTTCATATTCAATTCGCTTCGATTTGCATTTATTATTGCGCGACAGAGAGAGAGAGAGAGATAGAGATAGAGGAGGGGGGAAAAATTGACGCTATAATGGGGCGCGTAATTAACACCGCGATAAAAATGTTATATATACCGTCGAGCCACGCGCCCGCGCGCGTCAATTGAACATTAATTTGGCTCTTATTTTTATTTTCTTAATTTTTTTTCCTCGCAACGAGAGAAAGAGAGAGAGAGCCGCATGCCAATGAGGTGCCAAAGCAAGAGAAGAGAGAAAAAAAAGGAGGAAGAAGAAGTCGGAGTAGGAAAAAATGCCAAGCAAAAATAAATAGCCGTAATTTTTCCGTGACTTAGCACTTACAAACAGGCTGCCAAGCGCGAGCTATTATGCTCGTTCAAGCTCTCTCTCTCTTTCTCCCAAGCGCCGAGTGTACGTACAGAGAGTAGAGTAGAGGAGAGCTGGAGCTACGCAGAGAGAGAGAGAGAGAGAGCGGCGCGCAGTCAAGGGCACGGCGAAAAATGAGGTTGCCCGGGTGGAAGGGTGCGGAAAAACGGAAAGAGTAATTAGAGAATCGGTTAATTTTAGGGACATATTTTACTGCCACCGCTCTCGTAGCGCCACTCAACAATCGACCCTCTCTCTCTCTCTCTCTCTCTCTCTCTCTCTCTCTCTTTTCCTCTTTTCTACGAGTGTCCTTATATATGTATATAAAACATTTAATGTACTGCTTCTGTCTCTAGTCCCTTCTCGTTTCTCTCTCTCTCTCTCTCTCTTGAACGGTTACGGTGCGAAAAGGGGTTTTGATGAAAATAAAAAATAAAAAATAAAAAAAGGTCCCGATGATTTATCTGGCACAAGCAGGTAGGTATAGTGCCTGGCTGGCTGAGCGAGAACATGTGGCGCGCATTCGGATTTTCGCAAATTACATTATTAATGTTCCACGCAGGCAGTGGACCTCTGCCGTACACTATACATACGCGCATACACCCCCGCACCATTCGATGTGTTATATAAAAGGGGGTGCGCGCGCGAAAGCTCTATCCGGATGTTTAAACTTTTGGTTATCTCGTGATTTACGCGTGTTCTCTCTCTCGCACTCGGCACTGCGTGCTGTAACAACTAATTAATTTGAATGACTCTTTTGTTATGCCAGCCACTCTACACACTGCGCGTACATTTATATACACGAACGCGTGTAAATCTTCGCTTATATACGGAAAATTCGATAATACGTCGCGAGTGTAATTGTCGAGAATCGTATGTGTGTGCACGTGTTTATCACGCAGTTTACACGGTATGAAAAAAATGGCCATCGTGTCAAGTTACGCGTGCTGCACACTCGAACGAGAGAAAGCTACGCGAGAGTTGATTCGAAGGAAAAATTTTTTAATATTTTATTCAGTCGAAAAATGAAAACAAGCTTCGTGCCCTTTCTAGAAACTCTCAGGCCTCTCTCGCAACGCGAAAGAGTCGGTACTCTCATTCGCATCCTCGTTCTCGTTTCTACTTTGAAGAATGCGAAATTAAATTTTTTTCCCTCCTACCCCCCGTCCACCCTTCCAACTTTTTCTTCCTTTCTCCGCGCAGCTGCATATATAGTACACAGTTCACACAAGGCTGGAGGTTACTCACTCTCTCTCTCTCACTTTGCCTCTGCTCTGGGTGCTCCTCATTATTTTCCTTTTTGCATCTATATAGCGCGCGCGCCGGTGCCGCCGACGACGACGACGACGCCGCTGTCGCGCGAGTAACCTCCTGCCGCGGCTCGTCACACTGTGATCCTTTGTCTCTTTCTCTTTCACTTTTTTCTTTTTTTTTTTTGCTTTTTTTCATCAAGTATATAGAGCTCTGTGCCGCTCGGGGTACTGTATGCGCGTATATTATATACGATATACAATACAGAGGCTCGTGAGCTAGAGGCGCCTTAGCTCACCTGTCCGCGCGCTTTATTCATGCCTCACAACCTGGAAAAACGATTTTTCATCACGCGCGGTCTACGCAGCTTTGTGCATTACGCCCGTATAATTCCTAAATAGGCTAGCCTCAATATCGTAGGATAATGCGAGCCGAGGCCTATATAGCTAGCTCTGATTTTAGTTACGTATATTATTCGTGATTTTCTTTATCCCACATACCGCACGTTCCACGACGTGATATCGTACCCAAGTCAATTTACCAAATAGACCTCTCGTGGCTGGTAAGAATCACCTCGTATAACGTAATGTTTATCATAGGGAAGTCATATGCAGGATAGTCGGTTAAATTTTCGCCCTCTTCGGAATCGTTGTAGCTCGATATACGCAGGATCGCGAAGATCAATTTTTGAATAATTTTTCTGTTCACGAGCTGCGTTGAGTTTTTTAATTAAGGCAACATATTTTTTACACATTGGCCTACAAAGTATGCCTAGAACGTACGTTTGTCCTTAAAAAAAAAAGCTTCCTCTATGAGGAAGCAAAAACGAAACTTGACTTATACAAATATGTTTACTTTCCCACTTGCAAAACTACAGATGAAGGTACTCGCCATCTAGTGGCGAAGACTTAAAGTTATATCGTTGTATTATTAACTGGTCCAAATTTTTTGGAAAAATTAAACGGTTGTTTTTAGATCATTTAAAATATTCTCAATATTTAAAACATAATTATAAAAGAATTATAGAGCCAAAAATAATCTAATAAACGAATCCATTATAACGCACACGTAAAGGTATCTTACAGTCAAAAATTTATATGCTGATAAGCCTCGCCAAACCTACGATACTTCAAGGAAAAAATGTAATACGGCCTAGACGTCATTTTTTTTTAGAGAAAAAAGGACGAGAGATATATTCTGTAAAATTATCGACTCGCCGTAGTTATTATTTAACTACCACCTGACACTCTAATGAGTAATTGAACTTAATTTCTACTATGCTGGTTAAGAGATATATTTCTCCAATGTGTGAATGTTTCTCCACATACACTGCGTGGAAGGGGAAGGTATCGCCAAGGAGCTATCATAATCTTTGGGTCGACTCGCTAATATTATGAGTAGTGTGTTCAGTCGCTGACGAGGAGCTAAATCCCTGCAGTAAGCAAGTGTTTACAAATTATTTCCGTAATAGTGTATAGGTTAAATCAAGGTACAGTGTTGTCTGCTCGAGACGTTTAACCTCAAATATTTTGTCGGCGTACAGAAAATTCACAGTGTGATTACATATAAACAAGCTAGTAATGGAAAGCGGTGAAAATATAGATAGGTATGTAACTATTTTAATGGATGTCGTGATATTTTTTAAAACCATCATTATTAAACTTCATCATTTTTTAGGGTGAAGCGAGAGCCAAATGATAATTGGCGAGATGCAGGAGACGATTACAATTTAAATTCGGTGGACTCTTGCGAAGTTAAAAATGTCGAAAAATTCCCGTTTTATAAATTACCAGTGAGTTCAATGATATTAAAATTATGTTCTAATTATACATAACTATCTATAACTATTATACGAGTTTAATTTTTATAGGCGAATCACGTTAATGAGGTTATGGGATTACAGGAAATTTTGGACGAAAAAATATTCATAGAGTTAGAGTGTAAAAATGTTAAACCTGAACCGACGTCTCTATCTAAAACTATCTGCAAAACGGAAGATCAAAGTTATCCACCTATTGTGGAAAAATTTAGAAAAATGACTCAAACGAAATCATTTTATGAAAAAAATGTGAGCTTAAAAAGACATGGTTATACGAGGCGCAAGAGTATTGGAAACCAAAATGAATTTGAAAATAATACAGTGATAGTACATTGGAAGAAAACCTTCAAGTGTGACATTTGTCGCAAATCATTTGGACAAAAAGGTAATCTCAATGCTCACATAAATGCAGTACATAATCGAAGCAAATCTTTCGAGTGTGAGATTTGTCACAAATCATTTGGATACGCAAGTCACCTCAAATCTCACATAAGTATAGTACATGATTTTAATAAACCCTACGAGTGTGAGATTTGTCACAAATCATTTGGACAAAAGGCTCACCTCAAAGCTCACGTAATGACTGTACATGATCAAAACAAACCCTTCGAATGTGAGATTTGTCACAAATCATTCGGATATAAAAGTAACCTCAGATCGCATATAAAAGGAGTACATAGTCGTAGCAAACCTTTTGAGTGTAAAACTTGTCATAAATCATTTTCACAAACAAGTGACCTCAATAAACACATAACTGCAGTACATGATCGTAGCAACCTGTCGAATGCGATATTTGTCATAAATCATTTTTATACCAAAATGTACTCAAAAGACACATAAATAGAGTACACTGTATTTAGTAAATGCTTGGAGTGCCAAATTTTTTAACAGGTATATTTTGACTCAATGAAGACTTTTACACTTACATAAGTACGATATAAAAAATTGTTCACGTGCCTTTTCTTAACTTTTCTGAAAATCATTAAAATATTTTAAATATTTATTTATTTTGTTTTAACTGTGAAAATCCTTCCACCAACCTTCCGTAGACGAACGCAAATACTGAACATATTTTGTCTTCGATCCGTTCTTTATTAAAGTATTAAGTCATTTTTTGGTCATTCGGCCATTTACAATGCAAAGTTTTTCTAACGGGAAAGTCTCTGAAAAAATTTTTCCTCAAACTTGAATCCAAAAATCGGCCTATCGCATCGACTTTTAAGTAAAAAACTTTTTCATCACCCTTGTATCAGACCAGCACACGTAGAAGATCAGATGGAATATTAAAATGTTTACTTGCGTCGTCGCTCGGGTTGACTGGAGCTCGTTCGTTTTGCGAAAACGCGTATATATATTCTGTATCAGCCTCTACGTACTACGTTTACACAGGGGCGACATACGTATGGATACGTAAAAGCCATCAAACGATATCTTTTTGCATGTCTTACGTTTTCAGATCCATTTGACGGGACGAATTGAAAAAAGGTCGAGATAAAAGTCGAACGCGAATCGCGACTCGAGCACGAGCTGCATCAAGCTTGCATAAATGTCGTTTTGAAATAAAAATAAAAAAAAAAACGAAAGACGGTAGAGGTTACGTGTACCCAGTATCCTTTTTCGTTACTGCGCTACTGATACTGCTACTGAAAAGTCGGTCAAAAACCTGCTCTATACGTGTCAATATATATGTAGCAAAAATGTTCAAAGTTGGAGCGCAAGTGAGCAGCTTAAAAGAGAGAAGTAAGAGAGAGAGAGAGAGAAAGAAAAAAAGCAGACAGAACTTGTATACATCAGGCTCACTTCGTAATAAAAGGGCAGAGATAGAGAGAGAGAAACTCGTCTGCTTACTGCCCGTGTGTATAGATATCTTTCTTTCTCTCGCTTTTCGTCCTTCTCTACACGTGAAACAGATGAATGGTTGGAATCGTTCTGTCAGTTGGAAAAGGCCAAAGAAAAGCATCAGCTATATCAAGTAAATGGAACATAAGAGAGAGAGAGAGAGAGAGAGAGGTTGCGCGCAAGCACCACCACCACACATACACACAGACACATACACAAACACTCGAGAGTTGCTGCTGCTGCTGCTCGCCTGGGCAACCCGAAAAAGTGAGATAAAAGATTCTCGCAAAAAAATCTCCCCAGAGCCATAATGTATACATTTAGCAAACGATTCGGGCTTATACTCCCGTTTCTCTGCGCGAGGCGCGCATCTTTTCAGGAGTTACATTTTATATATATTTAACGCAAAGTCGTGAGAAGTGTATAGAAAAAAAAATTTGTTGAAAACGTTACGCGCGCGTTTTCATCGAGCGATATCTTATATATATTAAAAGCGCGATGACGTCTTCGAGCAATGCGGCCTCTGCTAGATCTCAAGGAAACAAAATATCGAAAATGATATAAATGGAAATCGATATAGAGTGAAAAAATGCGCTATCAGAGGCAAGCTGAGTTTAGTCGCTTTTTCTCTGTGCACTGCACTTGCTGACACTAATACACGCACACCCATCCAGGCTCCAGATGGAAGAGGAGGAAGAAGGATATCTGAAATTAAGATTTAAGATACATCAATTTCACGGCGAGCTTCGGGTACACCATACTAAGCTTTAGCCCCATTCCCATTGGCACTACTACTACTACTACTACTACTACACGACTCTGTGAGCGGCGCGGCGCAGTGAAAGCCACCCCGACGGCTCTGGCTGGTAATGCAGCGGCGTATACCTATATAGGGGTAGACGCGCCGCGCGGCGATCCTTTCAGCTCTCAGGCATCTTACACCTGAGTAAAAGATTCAATCAGTTCCTCTTTACGCGGTTCAATCCGTCCTTCCTCCCTCTTCTACCACTACTACTACTACTACCACTTTTTTTGCTTCGTTTTCGTCTACTACGGCTTGAAGAGCTGGGAAAGCTAAGCAAAATGACACGAAATGGGTATACGCGTTGCCGCGCCGCGTCAGTATAGAAGAAGATAAATTGTTTCCTTTCAAACTCAAATGAAGCGAGTAAAATTATAAAGTGTCTCTCTCTCTCTTCACCGAAAAGCTCTTGGAACCGGCTTCACTCTCTCTGTATACACTTTATTTATTTACATTTCGCTTTAATTCTCAGCTCTCTTTTTATCAGAGCTCGAGCTTTATATACCGCGAGAGAACACGATGCGATCTGCACCCAAGTTTTTCGCTTGGATATAGCAAAAGAAAAAGATGAAACGCAACTGGACGCGTTTTTTCGATCAATTTTCCTGGTCTCGAACTCTATGCATATACAAAGAGGTTGATGGACTGACTCGCCGCGTTCGACGCATAAGATACGCGCGGAATTCCTGCCATTATCGTATACACGGCATCAATGTAGTGCATAATCGATCCAAGTCCAGCGCGTATTATATACACATATCGGCAGCAAAGCTGCAGCAGCAAGCTAGGTATCCGCTATACATGAATGTGCTTCGGATCCTCGCGTTATCGAGGCAGCAGCTTCGAGGCTTTCGAAGCGCCCCGAGTTCGCTCGCTCATATCTATACATAGTATAGTGGTAGTAGTGTATATACGTACGCATGATTGAAGCACCCGCCAGCGAGCGAGCGGGAGCCTATATATATTCTCCTCCTTTAATCACACAAATCCTTTGATGTTGTTGGGAGCCGCGCCGCGCCGCGCCACGCTCGGTATCCGCGTCCGCGCGCACGCAACACGTCCGATACTATACGCGAGTAATGGGTGGGTGTACAACGCTGTGCGTACATACGCAGGACTAATTTTCTCTCTCTTTTTTTTTTCATTTTTTTTTTTGCTGCTGCTGCTCTAACTATCCCGCAACGCATTTTTTTCTCTCGTTTTATTCCGTGCTCTCGCTCTGGCTGGCATCGCTCGCTCGGTTGGTTGCAGCTAATTTGAGAGAGAGATATATACGTATAGAGTATATAAGGGCCCATGATGGGCGTACGTACACGCAGAGGAGAAGAGCAGTTTACGAACTGACTGCCGCGATCGACCTTCGGCGGCTTGGCCACTACCCAGGTATGTACATTGGTTTTGACGATACACACACACACACACACACACACACACACACACACACACACACACACACACACATCGGATCAAAGGAATATTTGCGCGCATAACACGTTATATATATACAGGCGCACAGATGTTCAATTTGAATCGAGCACGGCTAAATACGTTATATGGGTTGAAATCGTCGAGCGTCCAAAGCTACTACTACTACTAGTACTACTCGATCTTCGACTGATCACCGACGCTGTATACGTAATGTAAAGCAGCCTCGAAATATTTCGACTGCAAAGCGAACTATTCCGTCTCGCGTGCGCGCGCGAGAGGCGATCGAGCTTGCAGCGAGGCAAGTTTTCGAAAAATACTACGATCCCAAACTGCTGCTCGTTTTTTTGGGGGATGCGAAGCTTTTTTCACGGATCCTTCAATGCTCCGGAGCAGAGAACGAAGAGGATGAGGAGGAGGTTGCTTCTCGCTCACTTTTGTACGTATACGCTTTCATCGACATTCCAAGCCAAATTTCTCTGGCGTTCTTCGCGATCTTTTCCTCATCTTCGCTACACACTTTCGTCGCCCTCCTTCTCTTCCTCCTCCCAACTGAACAGTCTGGCCTCTCTCTCTCTCTTTTTTTCCTCCAAGCCTGTGCGTGAAATAAAGGAGAGCTTCAGAATAGTTCGCTCTCTCTCTCTCTCTCTCTCTCTTGGTGCAAAAGAGTGAATGGGGCGGAAGCTCGCGCTAGTGCATGACTACAAAGTGAAAAGAGAGAGCGTCAGAGAGACGAGACGAAGGGAGATAAAGAGTGAAATATACGCAGGTATGTGTGCACCGCCACTGCTGCTACTGCTGCTGCTAAGCGCGCCTGTATCGGAACAGATGGGAGGAATATAAGGAAGAGAAGAGTGAGAGTGAGAAAGGAAATAGAATGAAAGTTTGGAGCAGCAGAGCAGAGCATAGCCCCCCATCCACAGCTGCAGCACGTGAACGAATTCTACCGTATATAGGACTCGATTGAGCGAAATTGTTTTCGAAAATTTTACCCCGTCGCGATTGATGTCGCCTCGATAAGCTAGCTCGCTCTCGCGGACCGGGTCTCAATTTGTTCTAAACGTAAGAAAGACCATCTAAGAAGCACTATTGAAATGTTAAAATTTCCTGCTATAACTTATACATTTAATTTTACTTTGCCACTTGCAGATTTACAGATTAAGGTACTCGCCATCTAGCGGTGGAAGCCTTCAGCTAGTCATTCTTGATCATTAGGATTTCTACCCGGATAAAAGTACGAACAGAAGAAAAAAATAAAAACGATAAAAGTACATATAACACACGAGACAACGATGTTTGTATATCTCGACATGGCAAAAGCGCAAGAGACACACACACACACACACACACTAACATACGCGTGCAGTGATCACGACGCGTTGCTGTGTTGCGTCGCGTTGTTGACTTTCCCCAGCGGCGTAATTAAAATAGTTTACAAGTACACATGCAGCAGCCCTAAGCCCCATGCGGGTAAACATATACACACACAGAGTCGCGCGCGTTTCGAATATTACACGCGTGACACGAAGCTTTCAGTCCAAGTGAGAGATACGAGGGCGAGGAGNAGAGAGAGAGAGAGAGAGAGAGAGAGAGAGAGAGAGAGAGAGAGAGGCTTTTCGGTATGCATCGCAGTCGCGAGACTATATGTCTATCCGTGTAGAGCCGAGCGAGGGACTATTTTCCTCTTTTGTGGCACTCGCGCCAGCCCGACGGATTGGAAAACATTTGTCTTGAAGCCTAGTATATGTATATAATACACGTGAGTGTGTGTGTGTGTCTGCGTGTATACATCCGCGCTGGCTGGTGTGCGATAATGGATTGATGGCGCGCAATCGGCGAGCAAAGGTTTTGCCGAGATTCGCGCGTGTAGGCAGACGCTACGTATACATCGACACGTGTAGCCGCGTCGATTTCATATTGTAGGTATATGGCATAGCAGGAGAAATCAGATGGTCCCATGTAAATATAGATGTACATGCTTGTATATTTTTAATGCAACGTCAAAATTTTACAATTTTTATATGATTGATTTACAGAACTAATCATGTTCTAGATCAGCATCGTTCGCTTAAGCTTGGTGATCTTTGATGAATTTATGTACGAAGTTTTGGTTTTTCCTCGTTCGGAATCGATCATGACATCTAGCGATTAAATTCGAAGCTCGCATTAATAGGATTTTCTTGTGAATATGAAACTCTCCGATGAAGTTATATAGCTAGATCGGTCAACAACTACACGGCCGTATCTATTCAACTTTGCTTATGTGTTACTGATCATTGGCTTCTGAACATTTATTCGATCAGAACCTTTAAGAAAAAATCATCTACGAGACCATTTATTCAAACGCCGTAAACCACTCGTTACTACTTTTACTTATTATGAAAAAATAATTTTTTCCATTGAGAAGTTTACTGCTGCGTTGACGTTTGCATCTGCTCAAATTTTCAGCGAAATTCATCAAAAATTGGTTTCTCATAGTTACTATAACTTCTAAAAAATTTCTATAAAAAATAAATATCTCAGTACAAATATGTAGCTATAATCGCTTTTTTTCACACGGAGAGTATCATAAACGTTTCTACTACACGACGATTGTCTCGAAGGAAATTCTAATTTTTCCAATGCACACATTCACCCTCTTCTCCCTGCGCGTCAGACGTCGCATCCGCGAAAAGACGCTCGAGTAAAATTGAGACATATCCCGCGCGCGCGCGATTGGGCAGTCTGCCAGAGAAAAGAGGCAGCAGCAGCATGTGAGCAGTATATATGCTGAAATTAAAGTAAAGGGTATACATTCATGCATGCCTCTTGCGAAAGATATCGATAGCAAGGATGACAGACAAATGGAGCCACCATCGCCACCACCACCAGCGTGTATGTATATAAGCATAAAGGAGGAAGAGCAGCAGCAGTGGCAGCGGAAAAAAAAGCACGAGAGAAAGAAACGAGCAGCAGCAGCAGCAGCAGTGCAGGAACATCAGCCGTTAGAGCCAGCATATTGTAATGCGTCGAGAAGTTGGCGAATAAATCGAAGAAGCGTTGAGAGTAAAATTA
The DNA here is from genome assembly GCA_902732785.1 of Trichogramma evanescens. Classification (NCBI taxonomy): domain Eukaryota; kingdom Metazoa; phylum Arthropoda; class Insecta; order Hymenoptera; family Trichogrammatidae; genus Trichogramma; species Trichogramma evanescens. The sequence goes on along the minus strand of CACVKI010140449.1, from coordinate 26,546 downwards.
GATAACAACTCCCCCGCGTACGTATCCCGGCTATGCCGCTGCTGCTGCTGAGCTCTTCGGCCTGGAAGAAAGAGAACAAGCAGCAGAGCCTCGCTGTCGGGCTACGTATTCACGCTCACACACACGCGCGTACACATTCGCAATATATATAGGCGGTGCGTTTCTTCTTCTTCTTCTTCTTCCTCCTCCCTCGCGTCCCTCCTCCTTTTCTTGCCCGCGCTCGTGGAAACTTTTAAGGTCTATACGCTTTGCTTTTTCTCTTATTTTGCGATCCTCTCTCTTCGTGTTACTTTCTCTCTCTCTCTTGTCGGGAAGAGGTTTGCTAATCGAGAATTTCACCGCGCTTTTAGTCTAATACGTCGAGAGTCGAGTATTTAGTTTCGCTAATCGTTGCCTGATGACTTTACGCATTTTCTCACCTCGTGCAAGCAACCCCGCGTGACGCATAAATTACTAAAGTTTTTTTTGTGCCGCTATTATCCCCCCTTTTTTATTCGCGCGTGAAGGAAAAATCGCGCGCAATTATCGAGCTTATTACACGTGGCAGCGCAACAATGGCATCCTTTATATGGACGCTCGTCAAGCTGCTCCGCGCAGCGAGGCTCAGCACCGGCACTTTTTCAGTTGTAAAAAAGCTTATAATACGCTCGCGCGCGTGCGCCATCACACAGATGTATGTGCGCGTTTTTTTTCTCCGAGCGGGAGGGAGGCCTTTAAATCTTGGTCTTGTGTCCTCATTTATCCAAAGCTTATATTATTAGGCGTTAGCCTTGCCTGCTGCTGCTGCTGAGCCTGCCTTGTGTATATATAGCTATATGTCTTCGCTCTTTCTGCCCGGCATTTGTCCTTTTTACACGAAATAAATTGCAGCAACAGCAGGCAAGACGAGGCAAGACAAAAAAACCAAGCGGCAACGCGCAAAGAAAAGACGGAAAAATGCAGATAGTCTTGGCAGCAGCAGCAAGCAACATCGTACTTTTCCCGCGCGAGCGCGAGCGAGCGAGCTTTTCTCTCCTTTCTTACTCTCTCTCTCTCTCTGTCTTTCTCACTGTTTCACTGCGTGTACACTGGATGCGCTATATATATAGAATACCGAGGGTAAAATTTTTCAGTTTAGCTCCTCTCTCTCTCTCTCTCTCTCTCTCTATCTCCGTAACATCGAAATTTACGCTCGAAGAGATTCGCACAAGTATTTACACGCGCGAGCGAGCAGCATCGGGACTTCTTGGTCTTGCCGCTCGAATTCGTAGTATAATTCATTGACAGGCTCGAAATATGTATATAGGCGCATATCCTAGCAAATATACTCGTTGTAATTTCGATAAAATTAATTATGTAATGATTCTGAGCGCGTCGAAGCTAATATAGCGCGCGCCCGGGTTATAAGCTCGAGTCTATGGCCTATATATATAACCGCATCAACATGATCGAAGCTCGCTCGACGAGTATCATCATTACGACATGCACCGATGAGCTTTATCATCGCGCGCCCAAGCTGCATCTCGTGCGTGCCCACACATGTACGTATATGTATGTATCATAGTTCTGGAAACTGG